>JAOUZG010037474.1:201306-279826 GCA_026289955.1 Argiope argentata
TATATATATATATATATATATATATATATATATATATATATATAAATTTTTTGTACTGCTAAAAGCACGTGACTGGTTAGTTGGATTAACAACGAAATTATTTTGAGTTAATTAGATCTTAACATAAAAAAGATAGATATTGTGAATCCTATAAAAACTAATTAAAATTACAAAAAAAATTAGACAAAAATGAAAGCTGCATGAATAAAAAGATAATCAATCACATTTAAAAATAATATTAAAAAATTATGAATTATTTTTGGAAAATGGAGCTGAAAAAATACTAAATTGATTAATAAAGGAATTAACTTTCTTTGTTCTTCTGAGAAGAATTTATACTCCATTTTCCGAATGAAATATATTCTGAAAATATTCTATTGTAAACTTCAGTTCTGAATAGAATGTTTCCATTGTTGGGTATCTATAAATTGTAAATAAATTAATTTTTCTGCTTTTATGTAAAATGACTTTCCACACTCGTTATTAGAATAGATCCATCCCTTTTCAAATTAGAAATAACAGAGTAGGTGGAATAAATATATCAAGAATAAAGCAATTTAGATACTGGTATGACAAGGAAAAACTTTGAGAACCTGCATTTTATTTACTCATCATTTTTCTTAAATGAAAATCACTGCATTGAAATGATAGGGAGATTAAAATTGTTCTATATTGTTTATAATGTAAGTTTGAAAGTGTTTTTAGAGCAATTTATTAAAAGAAAACTTATCTGGACATTATTTGTTTCCTGAATTCAAATATTAAGCCACTGTGTTTTAAAAAATTGAAGAAAAATGTGTAAAAGATGTTTCAAGGTAAAATAAAAACAACAATAATAATAAAAAAAATCATGCAAAATACAATATCAGTGCTGATACAAATCAAAACAAAATCCTAATACTAATATAGTAATTCAAAATTATTTCAACCCCTTCCCCATAATTTTATTGAAAAAAAAATGAATCATTTACTACCACTATTTATAAAGTTTACTTTTAGGAACACTATTACCAAATTGATTCGATTGATTATCAATAGAACACCTGTTTAATATAATTCATGAAATAATGAAATCCAAATCATTTTATAAATGCTAACTTATCTTAACTCTATAATATTGATACAGCTATTTTTTATTTTTAAAAATATAAGAATGCTACTTTACAATTCAGAGTGTTTAGTAGCATTTTAAGCTGAAACTAACATTAGTAGCATCAGAAACTGAAACTAACATCAGTGACATTAAAAGCTGGAACTAAAAATAGTAAAATCAGAAGTTGAATCTAACGTTAGTAACATCAGAAGCTGAAACTAACATTTAATACACTTAAAATTACATGAAAATTTAGTGCTCACATAAAAATCTGTTTGTGTAACATGTTTAGAACAAGCACAGTTAAGGAAATAATTATATGATCCAATCAGAGCGATTGTATCTTAAATTTCATACAGTACTGAAACTTTAAGTATTCGAATAAAATCCCTCTAGAAATAAATGACCTCTATTTTTGATTGTTAGTATACTCATATATTATGTAACTATTGTTACTTATAGAGTAATAATAAAAATTAGTTATCATACATTTTAATAAACGTGATTTCAATTATAAAATTTTGCAAAACCAAAGCTTTACGAACTAAAAATTAGACAGGAAACGCGCTGTTTCATACGAAACACTACATCAATTTTCCAGGCATGTAGCGCCATCTATTGGTGAAAATCAAAACAATATAGTCAAATACAAGAGATTTACCTAAAAACGTTCATGAATGAATAAAGCTGATTTATTTTTGGAAGGGAGGAAATCAAGTTTCAATGTAATTCCACACTATTTTAAATATTAGCGAAGAAAAATTTATTTAACCAATTCATCAGTAAATTAAATAAATTAGAAGATGAAAGAAATAAAACAGTAAATGATAAAAAATGAACCCATAATGTGTTAAATACTGAAATTTGAATATATTCTTTAAATATATGCTTCGAATATTAATTAAAATGTATTTAAGAATGATTAAATATAAATACATTTCTTTTCAATAAAATATAGCAAATGCTATAACTAATAATTTAAAATGCTATAAAGACTGCAATAAGATTTAAGGATAAAGAATTATTTTATAAAATAATTATTTTTAAAAATAAAAATATAGCACTAAATAAGTGGTATATTTTTTGGCAAAATTTCATATACGTAAAGATATGAAAATTGATATAAGAAATATAAATTGATTTAAAGTATATCACATAATTTTAAAATACATTTTATTCTATTTCTCGTAAATTCATGCTTTGAATAATAGATTGTTTATGAATATTAAAAAGAAATGTTATGTACTTGAATTTGACTCGGTTTAAACATGGAATAATGACTCAATTACAAAAAAAAAAAAAAAAAAAATGATGATTATAAAGAAAAGCAATGATAGAACGTGATATAATGAATTCATTTAACAAAATTTTCTTTAAATAATAAAAAAAAATGATTAATCGGCTTCTGTCATAGATGTACATGAAAAACAAAGGAACCCTTTCAAAGCTTTTGATAAATCGCGCAAATATGGAACAATGAAATTGATAATAATATTTATTTGAATATGTCATCCAGATAAGTTGTGAACGAAAAAGCTATCGTTCTGACATAGCGTTTTTACAGCGATATCTGATTCAACAAGCCGCCTTATCTGGTAAACAACGCCAAATAACGGGTTTCGAGTATTACGAAAAACCGTCACGCCACCTACACGTCACGCAAGCTGGGCGAGTAATAGGCCACGCCTACCAGCAGCATTCACGACAGGAGGCGTGACTTAATGGGCGCGGTTTTAATCTTTGATTACTCTTGAGCGGTTTTCTAATAGGTCAGATGAAATAAAAGCGTGCTTACTAATAGAGTGCAGCTCTAAAGGAATTTCTTGGAATTTATTGTATTTAAAAGGCACTGTAACGGAAATCCTGGGAGGAAAAAAAAAGGTCATAGTTTATTTATACTTTTTTTAAGTAAATGCTTCAGCACTATTGATTTTTTTCTTCTTTTTTTAACTGTGCAATTGATTATTTTTAAGCAGTAATTAAATAATTTTACATGAATGAGTACAAGAACAAGAATATTTTTAATAATGAATTCAAATTTTAGTTATTTAGGGAAGTTGTTTATCTCAAAAAAATTTCAATTGATATTGCTTAAATTTGTAACGAATTATTTGATTAAAGCATCTTTATTGATAAGCTTTCTCATTTAGCGATAAATGCAACAGTTAAATCATCGAACTAATCAATTATTTAACTATTTAAAACAAGTTGGAGCATAAGAGATCGCAAGTTAAAAAATTACTTTCCTAGAAGTTAAACAAATATACTGCCTAAATATGCAAATTTTTTAAATGACAAAATATTGCATAATATCAATAATATAATCAGATATAATTGGTCATATTATTACATTTCATTATATTCATTTTTTTAATTAGAAAGTCAACAATAATCGCGTTCTTCAATAATATTATCCGCAAATGCAGATGTCAGTCAGATTAGAATCTTGATCTATATTAATAAAAATGTAGATAAATAAATACAAATACATTATCGCAGAATTAATGAGATAAAAAAATATCAACCTAACATAAAGCATTAATATGTTGATCAAACGCTGAAATGTTAAACTAACCATTCACCATCTTATTTAAAAAGGGATATCGTAATATATATTACCTAGGACTGCAAAGTACCTAAATCTACCAATTATCGCATTAATTACACGAAAAATAATCAGTTCTATAAAGCTTGGTGAATTAACTGATCACAGAATAATCTATATTTGATGCTGAAGTTGGATTTCTTTTAATTTAACTGTTATTCAAAATTTTGCGTACAGATTTATCAAACAATTAAAGAGAGATTCAACATAAATGAATATAAAGGATTATTTAATCAGAAGAATTAGAATTAAATTATTATTATAAGAAATATTTGAAAAAATTGATTTTAGCTTTAATTATTTTGTAAAAATAATTTCATTAAAAATATTTCAATAGGAATTGTTTGAATTTGTTTCGAATAATTTGATTGAAACTTTTTACAAAGACATTTTCTACAGTTGGAGAAAATTGAACCATTTGAATCATCGAATAAATCAACTATCGAAAAATTGAAAAATAATTAGAGAAAGGGAAGCATAATGAAAATATATTATGAATTGTACTGCAAAGGTAATTCTAGAAAAAATAATCGATTCTATAAAGCTTAATGAAAACTCTAAGTGAAAAATAGTTTATGTTTGGAGCTAAAACCATTTTAAAATTTTCATTAATTTAATAGTTATAAAAACTTTAGCTGAGATTTTTATCAAGTTCAATTTAATACCCTTTTTTAATTAAGAAGAGTTTATACTTTTAGTAAAAAATAAAGATTAAAATGAAATCTGCTATGCATATTTCATTGTATTATATCAGAGCATCATTTCTTGAACGGCCAAACACCATGTGCTTGGGCAAGTTCGATTATATTTTTATTGAGTTTAATCGTTTCATTGAATCAGTCACTTTAGTATTGCAAACGATCGAAAAAACTTTGTCTTTATTGTTTAAAAAAATATCACGCTTCCTATTTATTTCATTTCATATAATCACGTGCTCAAAATGACATTTTTCTAGGTTTTATTAGCCGTAGTCATTAACTTTTTTAAAAAATCGGAGCTTTTGTAAATGAAATGGTAACGCGTAATTAAAAGCTGATTTTTTTGAGATGCTCGTGCAGATAATATAATTTTAATTTTTCGCCTATTGATTTTTGTTGACCCCACAAACTTCATTCCCAAAATAACATCATATTCCGACATGATGATATATACATAAATACTGCATTGAACTAATGATCCCATATTTAAAATTATCATATTTTAAGTAAACAATGACCAATTTCTTGAAAGAAACAAGGAAACGAAAACCAATATTTTAAGATAAATGGCCCAATTAAAGAATAATTTATAAGTGTGAAAAATCTATTGAATTAGAAGGAGCTATTATTTTCAAAATAAATAAATGAAATCTTCTTATTTTTAACTTGTTTTAGCATGAATGGGATCGTAATTCTGTTTTATGTCCCTATTGCTTCGAAAGTTCCAAATTGCATGAAAAAATACAAACAGATTCGTTAATAACTAATTAAACGTATTCGAACAATTTTATTAAATGTTCCAAATCTTGCTGACTTTCTAAAGCTTCTTGTTTTTACTTAGTAATTTTTAAATATCTGTTAGAATTATGCTTCATCGCAACTTTTAGTGGACAAAATTCTTAAATGCAGAATTTATATTTACAATCCATAGTTGAGAAGTTCTGCTATTAAAATTTTAAATTATTAAAATTAAAAAAAAAAACGATTTTTTATGAATACGCCAATGAGAGTTATCACCCAAGTTCCAAAGTTTCTTACTATAAGTTTTACAAAAGCAGCATTAAAAAATTATCATCTAGGTCGTTATTACTATGCCAGTCTTAATTAAAAACAAAAGACTTAAAGTGTACAGTTTTACATATTTTTTTCAGAAGCATACTTTATAGTAGTATACTTTTAGAACAACGTTCTAATATATTGTGCAAAATTGCGTTCTAATATATTGTGTTTTTTCGCTCATATTTGTTGCTATATTTCTGGATTACATGCAAATCCCGATTCATAGTTTATTTAACCACTTAACAGTTTTGCCCGTATGCTATACGTGCACCGATTTATTGAATTTTGATAGCTGTAAGCTAAAAATAAACAATTCATAACAATTATAATTCAATAGTAAAATGACTTCGAATGCGTAGATAAGTCATGTATTCCATGAATTTCCACTTGAATCAAAATAAGAAAATATTCCCAAAATAGAAGGTGTCATCTTATTAGATTGTAAGGAAAACAAACCAGTTAAGGGGTTAAATGCGTTTAATCCAATATTCTGCATTTTGTGCATTTACATCAATAAACTGGAATATTGAAAAAGAAGAAAAGTTATAAATAAGAAAGGGGGGGATTAGACAGTGATGATATTTTGTGAAATATATGGTACTTCAAATGGTACCTCAGAGATAAATCGGTAAATATTAATCAGAACACAAATAAATGTTAACTTTTCACCAATCAGCAATACTAAAAAACAAAAGAAAACTATGGCTACAATTGTTTAAAATAACCTTAGAGTTACACCCTTGCAAAATTAGAACATATAAAAAAATATGCTCAATTCGAGCACATTTTCTTCTGCAATTTTCTTTTTTATTTTGTAAGTTTACTCACTTTCGATTAAAGAAATATAACAAATTAATTTAATTTAATATGATTTTTTAATACTTTTAATGAAGGTTAAAAGGATGATGTGTTCATGAAAAGTTAATGGGATGAATATGCTCAAAATATCCATGGTTCTAACATGAGTCATAAGATATTTCAAAAGCTGAGATGTTGATAAATAAGAGCACTGGTATACAATGCACGCTACTGCTTCAAAATGCATGTTACTTTTGCAAACTTTAAGATTTGTAAAATTCTTATTCCACATCATCTGGTATGTTTTTAATGCTGATTTCAAAATGTTTTTAACTGTCGACCTTTCTAAATAAAAATTAGAATTATCATTAAAATAAAATTAGAATTTATCGACATTTCTAATTTATCGAAATGTTGATAAATTCGACATTTTGAAAAGATTTTATCTAATTTTTTAACATTTAAATTAATTCAAAAAGAAAATAAATACGTTCTTTTGATTAAAAAAAAGAGTTAATTTTTATGCTCTCTCTATTCGTAAAATTTTTCTTGTATAAAGCATGCAAGGAGTAAGTACCGCAATCGTCAAAAAACCCGAAATCGAGATTTTAACGAATCTTCACGTTCCGAAAAATCCTGATAGTGAAAATCATGTCTTTGGCATTATATTAGTCTATTGTGAACACAATTACTTAAAGATCCCTTACAGATAAATGTATGAAATTTGGTATATGAAATTTACCTCGAAGTTCCAATCAAATTTGGAATGAAATCCGATCCCAGGAACTTTGTTTTTTCGGTTGTCCATTCATAAGTTAGCATTATAACTGCAAAATGAAGAGATGTAGATAACATTTGGCACACAGATTTAATATCTAAAAGTTTAGGTATCTATCAGATTGGAATTAAAATTTATCAAGGTTTACCTTTTGGAAAATCTCCCCATTTCCGACCTTTCTGAATTCAAAATACATATTTTTTAGAATATGATTGATTGCCTGTGGATACGATAACTTAAAAGGGATTTCAATTAGACAGATAAAATTTGGTATAGATTTCTATCCCAAATTTCTAGATTTCTATCATATTTTATAAGTCATTTAGTTATAAAAAGTCCATCTGTCCGACTACCTGAATATATGCTAAAGTTACGAACGTTAACGTTTTGTACTTACTACACGTTAAGTACAAAACGAAGAGAACTAGATGGATAAAATTTCGTACATATTTAGAATGTAGTACATATAGTGAATTGTAGATGTGTTTTAAATTTAGAAACAAAGCCCTCAGAGGGTTGATATGATCGACCCTTCCACAACCATATAAATGCAGTCAAAAACGCAGTGACATGATATTTGAAATTTAGAGTTTGATTTGACTACTACATTTGAAATCCTGAATCAGATTTTATTTTTAATTGATCGGAAAAACAGGTGTCCAAAATACACATTTAATGCTCAGGTACCTAAGTAAGAAAAGCATAATTGCTTTTAATTACTAAAACTAGTTCTTTGATAAGCATACTTTTGTCGGTGTCCTGGCATAGGTATTTTTCCCATAATCCCGGGTTTGAATCCTAGTTCGGGCATGGTTGTTCTTCTGTGTTCTATCTGTAAAGTGTGTAAATGTGCCCCCTTCCTGTAAAAAGGGTCTGTGGAAGTAAATGTGATGAGTGAGTAGCTAAGTCGTACTCTTGGACCTAGTTGGTGCTACTTCAAAAAAAAGAGACGCTAATTTCGGCTTAAAATCGTTGAAGCATCAGCGAAGCTTTTCCATGGCAAGTGCCATTAGAAACAACAAGACATACTTTCTTTAAATGGATTTCGTATCAAAACTTGACAGAAAATAACAAATTTGATGCGAGTAAAAAAATATCAAATTTACACATCCAGCTCGAAGCGTTTTTGAGTCATCATGTTCCAGATACATATAAAGTTAAAAAATGTACTTCCAAGTTTCAGGGAAACCTAAAGCGTGTAGATTCGTCAAAATAACGAGTTCAAATTTTTGGACGATTACAACGCTTTCTTATTCAATATTTTGTATAAAAGAAATTAAAATTTGAAATTTCTAATAAAAGAAATTTATCTAATAAAAAATTGAAATTCATCTAATAAAGAAAATGCCTAGAAATGAATTAGATGGAGTATGACACTTGCAAAAATAAGTTTCATTATTTAGCATGAGGGCATTTGGTTTTCGTTTGATTTTTTTTTTATTATCTTGCAGAATTTCTTTTCCTATTCCTTCCTTCTCTGTATATGAAATTTAATTTCATTCCATTCACTATCTTTGACTGAAGAAGCCTTCAAACAAGAAGATTTATTTCATATCGACCTTATATGTTTGTAAGGTAATTGAAACATGCAAAATATAGAAGACTCCAATAACATGTTGAACATCCGTTCGAGATCTGAATATTTAACACGTTATCAGTTTCAATCATAGCAACTAGTAAACGCTCAAATTTCACTTCAATAATTATTATGATACACGACTAGCACTTATATTAATGAGTTAATTCAGCTGTGAATTATAATACATACATTACGCATACATACATATGAATTATATTACATAGTTTAATAGATAAAATAATACATAACTGTTCCTTTCATCTATAGTGCTGTTACATAAATAAATAAATACTTACTAACAGGGCTAGAGCATTATTTCAAATCAATAGATATTTTACGGCATTTTAAAAAACAAATGGAAAAATTACAGATTTGCTTTGGAAGGAAAGAAAAATAAATCACAGGAAAAGTGTTCCCCCTAAAACTTTCTCGCATGTTCTCTAATAAAGGCTATTAAAGTGGCATGTTAGTTACAAATATTAACCTTTGGCGTAAGATTAGAATTTTTACTGAATTTATCGTATGTAATGCTGAATTTATCCTTGGACAATCTTTCGACAATTAATCCTTGACAGGTAGGTAATAATATCAGACAATCGAATTTACGTATATGTTTGAATTCATTTTTCTTATGAATTTTGTGTACGTTAGATGCAAATATTGTAAATATGTATGATTTTTTGTGTAAATATTGGAAATATTTGTAAATAGTTTAATCGTGTAATATTAATTATGGATTCGTGTGTCAGCGAGAAAAGACCGTTCTAAGAGGTTTTACAACAGAAGATCTCCAAATTTGATTAATTTGACGATGTAAGTGCGTTGGCGACGAAATGAAGTCGCTAACAGTTTTTATTACACACTAAAATGTGTAGTAGAAGCTGAAAAATAAAAATTTGTTCTTGAAGAATGTCGGAGAAAGTTTCACAGTTGTTTGGAACGAGCGCGCCGTTTCTGCAGTTGCTCCGCTCACTTTAGTGAAACGCTATTTAAGGCTCGGCTAACAAGTCGGGAATCAGATCAATTCAGCTCAGATCTATTCTGACCTCAGCCATGGAAGAGGGCAGACGCAATGATTCGAGCTCCAATCATGCAGTTTTTTAGACAGTACTACAACGAGCCTTATTCCTATGTAGTTCGGAAAGCTCTAACGCTCCTTATTATTACAACCCTTATAGCTATGGGAGCTATAATAGTATCACTCCGAGGCATTCTAGAACGAACTCCAACAGTTCTATTCCATCAATAATGAGTACTCAGGGAACTGTTCCCCAACCTAAACTTACTCCCAACATCAGTAAAGACAATCCTATGGATGTTGAAATCCAAGAAGTCCCTACAAAAAGATCGGCAGACCCGGACGGTTTTCAAATAGTCTCACCTAAAAAATCAGCCAAACAGAAAAAGATAGATGAAAAACCCTCCCCCATCACAACTGAAAATAGATTCTCTACACTACAGCAAGAACAGCCTGAAGAGAAAAAAGATAAGAAAATCATCCTCTCCATCAATCTACAACTCTCAAGCCGCTACAACATTACGCTACAGCAGATCCTTGAGGAGTTCCCCGGAACCGTCAATAAGTTCATAAATAACATGATAGCAATCATCCCTGAGACAGAAATACAGAGAATAGAAATTATTAAGTTCTCTGATGATGCAGGAGAGCAGTACGTCTTTTCGGAGAGCCCAGACAACAGACCTCTCAAGATCGTAATTAAAGGCCTCCCAGGAACCACTGAAATAGACGAAATTAAAACCGCACTCTCCTACCGTAAATATGAAATTGAAAGAATAACCCAACTAAAGAACTACCGACAGAAGACTCTCTACCCCATCTTTTTAATAGACTTAAAGATGACTCCAATAGCCAAAAATATCTACAATGAAACCGACCTCCTGCACTTAAAAATTAAAGTCGAAACATGCAGGAAGAAATCAACAGCCACTATGTGTTTCAACTGCTCCGGGTTTTATCACTCTTCTAGGAACTGTAAGATGGCACCGAAATGTATAAAGTGTAGTGGAGCACATACAACAAGAAACTGTCAACTTAAAGAAAAAATTCAGGATCCTAGATGTATTAACTGTAATGAGACTGGTCACCTCGCCTCTTGGAAAGACTGCAAGAAATAACCCCAAATTCACCTACAGAAATCAAAAACCCACCTATGCTGAAATAACCAGAAACCAAGACCCCAGAAATACCTATACTGAGAAGTCCCAACAACCTGCACCGGAAAATACCAGACCTACAAGAATTCTTAAGACCCAGTTGCCCACCGAACAAAAACCCATAGCTGATCTAGAAGAAATTAAGAATCTCATAGAAGTAATGAAAGAAATCAAAGCCCTTATTAAAGATTTTCGTGGCCTAAAGAAAGCAGCGAAACTTGCAAAATTAACAAATAACCCTGACGAGAAAAAACTCATCATCCTAAATGCTCTAATGGAATAATTTCATCTATCCTCTTCATCTCTCCATTACCTACAATTCTGATTGGACAACAGTGCTCCTCAGCCCAAGCCCGATTTTTGCATCATCAGCAGCATTCTGAAGCCTCATTTCCAGCTCCCCACCACCACCTGCCCCTACACTGAAGTCTCATTCTGATTAGTCGCCTCTTCACCCTCACCCCCAGACCTGATGCCTCAGTAACTTTGCTTCCTTCTAACATCGCCACTCCTGTGCTGTACTACCAGCAGGCTATCGAAGAGTTCAACGTCTATTAGTGAACGCCAGGTCGCTCTTCACAACCACCATTACCGAGGGTAATCCCCTGCCGGGGTACCTCGTATCGTTCCACGTCGGGAATCAGATCAATTCAGAGAACGAGCTATGTTAGTTGGCTTAGCTTGGGAGAGCACCTTTTCCTTTTGATGTCTGTTCTATATCTTTATTGTTCACCGAAATTAGTGGATTAAATAGAGTTAATTCTCTGTGAATTTGTAACTTCTGTTATTTATATTTATTATGCGGTTTTCTAGATAATAAAGTATGCATCTTCGCATCGTTCTTGTAAGAATTTTCGTTACAATATTTTTCCCAAACGATTGAAGCAAAAGTTTGACTTAAAACTCCACTCATAGTCATGAAATTCTACATCAAATTTGATACTTTTAAGTCATTGGGTTTTTGATAATTGTATAAACTGTAGATGTTAAATCTATGTATCGAATTTATCTATAACTTTTTAAGTTTTGTACTTAGCGTGTAAACATATATTCGGATATCCAAATATGCGTTTACATTCATTGTGTGTCACTTGTGCTCAATTACATTTGCGCTAACTCCTTAAAATATATCATTTGCGTTCAAGCTTTTAAAAAGTTACCACATTATAACTTTTATCTTTACATGTAAGAATTGGCGATTTTACAATGTACGCCGTTTGGTAATCAAACTCTTTCAGAGGGAGAATGACACTTCCATGTCTCTGATAACGAAACGAAGTTTCCATGAAAAAAATGCTAATGACTCTTACCGCGTTTCAGATTGGTATTGAAAACAATAAATAAAATGTGAGAAACGTGCTTTAAAAATTTATTATAACGGAACATGTATATAATTTTTCCCACATAGAAGACATAAATAAAAATTATAATTTTGATGTGCATAATACAAATTCAATTTAATAAATTGGAGTATGATTTTTAGTTTTATAAGGATTTAATCTGTATATTTTGACAATTCAATTTTATTTAACAAAGGGAAAAAATGCATAGAAAGTGATTTAAATTCAAATTTAAATATACATCAATAATGTTTAGTTCTTTCAATAAGTATGTATGCTTGTATGTATATATATTCCACAAGCTGATATTTGAATTGAGCTAATGTATTTCTCACGTTAAAGTTGTTCAACATGTTGCTTCCCCCCCCCCTTCAAAATAATAAGCGCATCAGCTAAAATAAATAAGATAGGAATTTTTTTTCTAGTTTGTATTAACTTATCCAGGTCACAAAATCTTTTGAAAGATAGATTGACAATTTAATGAATCAGGGTCATCCTCTTAATCAATCCTGATAAAATGTTCATGCAAAACCATTCGATTATCGAAGTTGATCACTACAAGCCAATTACTGATCATTAGAACCGGCAGATTTCCTATGTACTCAAATATGAGGGACTTTTTCCATTCTATTTTAAAAATACTAAAGATTGATCATTACATTTATGATTACCACAAGTGGCGATTACTGTATAAGTTTTCTTAGGACCAGAATCTAGACTACCGTGATGAAAGTATTTTTATTATTAGGTATTAGTTTTATTTTCAGGGTCCGAAGGAAAACCTTTGTGCTATAAATGTTGTTGGATATCCTAATTTCAGAACTTAGAAATATTCTTAGGTAAATTTTTATCTCGAGTATCCAATATTTCGCACATTAGTGCCGCATGCTTCTGACTACAAACTTCCAATATGAAAATAAATTGTATTCACAATCTAACGCTGCGATGCAAAACATACAAAGAATCATTCTTGATCTCTTAAAATACTTTGTCTTTCAATCAAAAGAAGTCTGAGTTTTAATGCTTCCCAGCAATGTAAATAGATACTGTAAATAAGCTGTAAAACTTCTCTCCCTTTCTTCGAGACACATGTTTGAACTTTATTACATCTGGGCAGCTGTAGGAAAATTCTTCCCTTTGTGGTTGCCTTTGTGATTCTCGCCCTTTAATGTTACCATCCGGACTTGAATAGAGTCCAGATAATAAACCACACACGCGATTACGGCCCTTTGAAGAAAGAAATCGTGTCGAAACACCCAGATGTAAATATTTCCCTATGGGGCCATCTGGACTTGAATAGAGTCCAGATAATGAACCACACATGCGTTTGACCTTCTGAAGAAATATCTCGTGCTAAAACCTCAAGATGTAAATATTTCCCTATTGTAGAGGGTCTGCTAAGAAGGTGGAAGATTAGTAAATATTCCCACGGTCAACTACTGACCGTTTGGGCATATTTCTGAAGAATTATTGGATGATCGGCATCTCCAGCGCACCAATGCGAAAATGAGAGGCGGAGTTTGACCGAGGATATAATGGAAGATTTTGAAAGGATGAGGGAGATCTGACGAACTGAGGAGCTAAGCTGAAGAGCTGGACAGTTGGAGAGTTACAAGAGATTTTTGTTTGGAGAGAAGTTTCGAGCTTTTGATCTGAGTTATCAGTAGATACCTTGAGTTACCTGCTCACTAGATACCTGCAGTAGCTGGATACGTTTTCCTTGTATTAGTCGTGGAACTGTTAACCCAGATGCAAATATTTCTCAGCATATTGACCTAGATGAGGACGAGTTTTTTTTATTGTATATAAGCGATAAATAAAACATTTGTGTTTAAACGCTACCCGTTTATTTGATCGGCCAGGATCAAGTCATTACAATACTTCATTTATTTTAAGATAAAAAATTAACAGCTATAGACATTTTTCTTGTGGGAAAATCTCAGTCCTTTCTTTTAAATAATAATTGGAGTTTTACTCTTTACCTCATTCAGTTTCAGCCATGGCTAGATGAATTCTTTTTTTCTCTTTCGTTTCTACCTTAAGGAAAGCTATCAAACTAATTAATCGCCCTTCAGCATTAATTGTGGATGTTGATGAAGTATTCTATTCCTTGAGAATCTTTTCTTGAAAATAAGATTCACCATAAGATAAAGTATTGAAGCACATTTATCAGTAGTTCACTCCCAGTGTATCCAGTGCTCTCAGATAGAATTCAGTTTGCCGTAGAAAAATATAATTGTAATTTTTTTTTCATGTTTTTGAACGTTTAATTGACTCTTTCACCTAAATCTCTACAAAAGTTTATGCATGCCAAATAGTGTTTTCAAAAAATTATAGTTGGCTAGAAGATTTCCACAAATTTTCTGGTTTAGGATCCACTTAACAATCGCTTGAACAAGATATTGCATTTTTTTTTCAAGTGTAATATCTTCACAATCATAAAGGTGATGGAATTGGCTCCAAAACGAATGCGAAGTCTCGATATGTAAATGTTAACAGTTTTAAAAGTCAATAATCTGAGCAAACAATCTGGTCGCCAAAAGCGGCTAGTTTCATTAAAACTAGCTGAGCTCCAATTGCAGTAGATTAAAATTCTTTTTAGGAACAACTATAACAGAGTTTTGCCATGGGTGATATCACTTGAATTCACGCTAACCTCATTTCATATTGTCTTAACCTTTTCTGTACTTCTTATTTTATTTGCTCTAGACCCCTCTCGCTTATCTTGCTGATAGCTGTTATCAAAACGCTTCTCGCATATTGTGAAATTGTGAAATATTTTATTTTTTTAAAAATAATTTCCTTTATTTCCGGAATAGGGACTTTTTGAGGAAATGTTAAGATACAACTAATTTTTTTGACAATGAAACAGTTCTCTTTTTAAAATCCCTTTGGTATTTGGCTAATTCGTATTGGAAAAAACAACTATCTATCAATGGATTCCAGAAATCCAAATAATGGTAGCGAAGAACAAATTAACTAACTCCCCTAAAAATAGAAATTCATTGAAAAGAATCAAAAATTTCTCCAGAAAAAAACCGATTAAAAAATACTTATTATTTTTTAACTACTAGTCGCTTTTACCGATCAGCTGGTTTGCTTTGATTACTAATTGCTAAATTTTTTTATTAATTATTTTATGTAACTTGCTCTTAATGGCTTTTACAGCAAAATATTTATAAGCTTCAAATCTTTTAAGATATCGAATTTCTGCTATTTTTGAACCTTACATCGTTCTGTCTACTTTACTACACCTTTTCTGTTAGTTTCCCTAAAATTCGTAAAACATGGATATACTTTAGCTATCGAACTAATTTCTACCTTAAGACAATGCTGTATAATACAATATACCTACACCTTTTTGTAAAACGAAAACGAAAAATATCTGCAACTTTAATAGTGAACTATGTAGTGAAGTTTTAATAGTGAATTGCACCTTTGGTCTTCCTTAATTATCGCTCGTAATATATTTCATATTCGTTCAAAACTCTTAAATTCTTGTTGGATTACCTAAGTATTTTTTTTAAATAGATAGACTAAATATTTTTTTAATTGACTAAATGTAGAAAAAATATTTACACGCCCACACGAATAATTAGCTGCTTTTAACTAATGTTAAAGACTTGTTTTTTTAATTTTACGTTTTCCTGTTTCATGAATCGATTCTTTGCTTAAAAAATAAGAAACAATCATAAACATATTACGAAACTATTCGGGTTTTCTTTTTTCATGATGTAAGTAAAAAGTCCCGACTGCATTTTTATGTGAAGTTTGAACTTCTCATATGAATGCACTTCTTAAGCTGATACATTTCATTTTTGATTTAACCCCTTAACTGGTTTATTTTCCTTACTACCTAATAAGATGACATCTTCTATTTTGGGAACATTTTCTTATTTAGATCAAATGGAAATCCATGGAATACTTGACTTATCTACGTATTCGAAGTCATTTTACTATTGAATTATAATTGTTATGATTTATTTATTTTTTGTTTACTACTATCAAAATTCGATAAATCGATGCACGCACGGCGTACGGACAAACCGGTTAAGGGGTTAATTTAGTTTATTGGTTTGGATGTCAGATTTCGGAGCACAATACAATTTAAGATGAATTTCACAATTTTGAATTGTATTTATTTTAGAATTTCTAACATCAGCGAAGGAAAACTGGATTCTATCTGATTTATCTAATCTATGACCAAGTTATCACCGCATGGCGGATCTTAAATTAAATCTGATCTCGATCTAGCGATTTTTATTTTAGGAAATATTATCCCTAACTCACAAACTTACTAAAAGTAAAAGTTTGAAAAATAAATCTACAGAAATTTGTAACACTTTTCAATTTTATATTTATCTCCTTTTATAACAAATGTGATTTAATTCCAAATACTTTTATTAATTAGCTAGAAAGCAAAATTGGGGTACGTATGATTTGATATGCTGAATAAAAACAGACTCGAAATTACTGGATAACAGACTGCGTGTTGAATTTTGGTTGTGTGAAGAAGATAGCACTTAAGCATTTGTCACCACCACAGACTAGGTATTCGATGCAAGATCTGTTTTACACGAAATCAAACGTTGACCACGACTCTAGCAAAAGTTTGTCAGCAATCAGTGATCTGATATCAAAAAAGTAATATAAAAACTTTTTAAAATCAATTCCTACTTAGGTTAACTGAGAAAATTTTTATTATATTTATTTAATGTTATTTTTAATGTTCTCTTGTTTCCCTTTACAACGGAAGGAGGGATACAGTAGCTTCTGAGGGTATGGATCTCTGAGAACACGAGGAAAGAAGTCTGATATCTAGCTCACACACAACACAAACCCTTTTTATGGGGAGGACTTCATTCATTCATCCATAGATCACAATTTAGATGCGGAACATAGAATTATCACTTCTGACCTTGTATCCCCAGTGGTATTACTCTCGACATGGAAATACTTTGTGACCACGACAGATGTAGCGTCCAAAACACACACACATGTAGAGTCTTTTTCTAGCAGATTCGGACTCGGAGCCCAAGGGAGGTGAATCCAACGCACTACCAACCAGGCTATTCCGGCCTAGTAATACTTACTATACATAATTGATCAAAAAATTATTCTAGCACTGAATTTTCAATGCCAATTGAGGATTCAGCGTTAATCGAGGCAACGCAAAATGAGCGAATTTTATACACCAATTGGGGTAAAACAATGCGAATTTTTTTTTAATTTTCTTTATTATGCATTATTTTAATTCGAAAGTACTTCAAAATGAATCTGAAACATCGATTAATTAACAATATTTAATTTTAAATGCATCAATTATTAAGAAAATAAGAAGAATTGTTTGATATAATTGTCCGAGAACATGGTAAGCCTAACCTCAGGGGCGTGGTGAAAAAACAAACTGAATCCATTGCTTTTTTGGAAAATGAAAATTTGTATCGAGAAAGATAATTTTTAATTAATTATTAAAAAACTAATGAATTAATATCTGAAAAAAATTGTATTAACATCAAATGCCATCCACTACAAGTTTACTAAAATTTACTTATAAAAAGTATTAAATAAACGAGTGAAAATTTTATATTATATATATATATATATATATATATATATATATATATATATATATGAGCTAATAGTAGGAATTGAAAAAATATTTTATCAAAAGGGACCATACAATTTGTTTTCTCATATACTCTGTTTTTTTAGTGGACCGATTCAAATAGGATCACGTGACCTGTTACCCAGAAACGGATTATTCTTGTGCAATAGGATCTAACAGACTTGAATATGTGATCTTCGGTGACCAACAAGAGTCTCTTGGATACAACCTTATTATTGTTAATGTTTTCATGCATCAAGCAGGCTTGGATTACCAAATAGGCAATATAAGCTAAGGTTGAAGCTTTGCATATTACAAAGATTCCGAGCTATTGTCCCCCCCCCCTCTTATTTAAGGTAATATATTTTAGTGCATTCATTTGATTTATAAAAGCAATGCAATTGAACTTATACAAATTAGAGATTTAAATTTATTAATGAATTGCATAATTTATCACTTAAATTTTAGAGTATTTCTCTTGGGATTTTTTTTTCATGTTTTAAATTCCATTTTTAGATTTAGTTAGTTCATTGTTTACTCACAATAATGCAATCTCATAAGTTAAAAGCTTTGGTAAAATTTTATTGAGTATCCAGACTGTCAACAAGTTATTTAATTTTTTTTATCATTTTGTTGAAAGATGGGTGATTTTTATTATATACAAGGCGCCTTTGGCGATCAGTCGGTCCGCCAGTATTAACGCTCGCTAATATTTTATGTAGCTGTGTCTCATAACAGGTTTTTCACCAAAATATTTTTAAACCAAACAAATTTTGATAATCATATAATTGATTTATAGTATTATTTTCTTCAGATGTTATTTTCATTGTACTACTCATCCGTCTCTTTCTATCCGAGCAATGATTGTCCCGGAATTGATATTTTACTTAAATGGTGGGGGGGGGGAAGGTCTAAAATTCTACGTTTTTATAGAATAAGGAGATTTATTCATAAATGTAAACACACCAAACAAATAAAGATACAACTGGTTTTCAAGAGATGCGAAAGTTTAAAAACAGCTTGGAAAATGCCTCGCACTATAAATTCTATAAACCCTTTTCCTATAAATTCTATAATTTCCCTATAAATTCTATAAACCCTTTTTCCCCTTTGTTATTACTTTTTTTCTTCCCTGCTCAGACTTTATTTTGAGCAGGCATAGATTAAATATTCATACCGACTAATAATAAAAGCAACTATTTTCTTTCTCTTTTAAACATCCCGTTATCTATAAAGGAAAACCAACTGACTTCACGCATTTCTTTCTAAACAAATCATAATTTATTACTACCGGCTATCTTACTCAGTTGGTGTGGGGGAAGGAAATAAAGATTTTTGGCGGGAAAGCAAAAAAAAGTGCCGTTTTAACTATTTTCCTCTCAGTTTTTTCTCTCCATAAGAACCATCCTCGTGTCTTAAAGAAAATATTTTTAAAAAGTTAGCCGAATTGGTGAAGCCGTTCTCTAGTTTTGCGCTTAGCAACGCATTTCGAGATCCATTTTTATTATTATAGATATTTGAGTTATTGGAGTTGTCTTAAAGATGAACCACAATTAAATGTTATTTATTTTTTTAGCAATTAACAATAGTGTTACGAGCGAGCAAAACGCACGCCAAAGGTGAAAACGCTAGCCGCGCGTCACGGGATACTCCGCGCCAGCCGGGTTGACTTGGCGAGAAGAATGTTCTGGTAACCCCGAGAGAAGTCTGGCTGCGCCGAGGTTTTTCTCCCTTACCGCGGAAGCCTCTCGGAACTTCCGCCGTAGCACGGCCACGCTTTCGCCCGACTATATAAGAGGTGGGTTGCCTCTTCCTGGCAGTCGATCGCTCAAAGTGAATCTCTCGAAGAGAAGCGTTTCGCTTGCTTGTAGCTGTTCGCTTAGCGAGCTGTGTTTGCGTTTGCTGTTAACGCTGTGTTATTGAGCTCGCTGTGATTGACTGTTGCTGTGCTATACTATAGCTGTTTTGCAAACCGTGTTTATTGTGCGTAGGACTTGCATTTACGCTGTAAGTGACTGATTATTGCTGAATTGTGTTTTCTGAAGTTTTACTTTTCCAAGTCATCCTGTATATACCTGTAAATAGCTGTAAATAAATTTGTTTGTGCTGTCCTCAAATAAAGTCCATTCAATCCGATCCCGCTACGCTAAAAACGTAACAATAGTTAAACAGATTTTTTAAAAAAACATAGCATCAATGTAAAATAGGACAAAGGGTTTAAAAAAAAAAAGAAAATACTCAAATAAATTTATAATAATGAAATTTGTTTATACTACATCTTTATACTATATTTTTAACAAAAAATTGAAAGATGCTTCTTTTGTTGATACTTCAAAATTTGACGAGAATAAGACACAACGTAATCGTTTAATTACTTTGTAGCGCTAAACTTACCTTCTTAAAGTGATGCTTCTCAGTACAAGATGCGACAGTTACCCATGCTTTCAACGTTTTTCTTATTTTACTGGAAATTTGTTTGAATAATGGCCTCAGCTATGTTTCTCCTGATGAAATTCTCAATAAGTTCTTGGTGTGACACAGAATGCAACTCCGTAAGCTCTTTAGTGATCAATTTCTGATTTTGTTTTCCAGTAACTATAGTTGTTATTCATCTCAAATAATTTAGATGTGAATTTTTAGATCATATTTTTGCTCAGAGACACAACCTTGTAGATGAAAGTCTGGAGAGACATTTCTTGAAATTCGTAGAAGTTGACACCAAAGTTTCGTTTAAATGAAAATGAGGACAGTCTTGGTTACTCATCTTATAGCCTTTCGATTATTTTGAGATATGAAATGCTGTCGAAGTTATCTTCTCAAAAGTACAAAGCTCTCTTGTTTGAAAGTATGATTTGTACCCTCAGTTATCTCAAATCAACATGCAAAAAGAGCTTTAGTAAAGAGTTTTTAAAATTTGAGACAACCTGCTGGATCATAAGCTGCAATAAAAGGCAAGAACTAAATTTTCTAAAAGTATGTCATTTTCTAAACCCATAAAATGTGCAAGAGCGTTTTCTGTGAAAGGCACAATGAGGCGCATTCATATCAAGTAAATATGTGTTTGTGGAGGGGGTAATCATAATTGATTCAATCTACAAACAAGTAAAATAATTTTTTTTAAAGAAAAGTCAAATTCTACATAGGTCAACAAAGAAAAATGTTATTTTAGTTACTTTTTATTAAATAATTACAATAAATATAAATAATGTATCAAAACATGATTCATTTTCGCAAGACTTGAACTCGCATTCTTCACGTTTAAAGTACTGAAATCCTTGCATATAACCGATTGAGCTACTGACTGTTGATTTCAATTATCATGACAAACTGTTAAAACTCTATTGAAAGTATTGTTACGTTTTTAGCGTAGCGGGTTCGTATTGAATGGACTTTACTTCAGGACAGAACAAACAAATTTATTTAGCTATTTACAGGATTACTTGACAAAGTAAAACTTCAGATAGAAACAATCCAGCAGTGAACAGTCCCTTACAGCAGAAATGCAAGCATTGCGCGCAATTAACACAGACTGCAAAACAGATATCATATCTCACAGAAAAACAGTAAGTCACAGCGAGCTCAATTATACAACGTTAACAGCAAACAAAAACACAGTTCACTAATAACAAGCGAGAAAAGTAATCTGCTCGCTACTCTTCCGAGAGGAACTCCAGATAGCGGCAACCCGTGCCTTATATACCCGAGCGAGCGGACGCCCAGAAACAACGCGGCGCACCGTGAACGATCTGAGGACTACCAGAATATCTCCCTCGCCAAATCAACTCGGCTGGCGCGAAGCTCCTCGCGAATCGCCTTCTCCCGCTTGTATCAGTATTAAAAATTAATTAAATTTAATTAATGAATTAATATTTGAAAAAATTGTATTAATATCAAGTGTCGCCCACTAATAGTTAAAAAAAAAACGTATTTGAACTTGAGTGGATAAATAAAAAGTATAACCGTTTGCCTTCAATAACTACCACGGCTAGCTTTTAACATTATTTATTTGTAGACATTCACTAAACATAAACACATACACAAACAGTTATATAACAAAAGGGACAACATAACGAAACCAATTAAGACATTTACGAAAAACAAAAGACAGTCCTCAATCGAGACGCTCTCTCTATGTTGGCTGGAGGTCGACTGGCTATGGTGGCCTAGGTGGATAGACTAATCTAGGTGGCGCTGATGTTTCCTCTAGGTGACGTTGCCACAGTTCCGTTACAAAAGTATTTTACTAGCGATTGAAAATTTGAACAAGATATATATATAGAGCGAGTGAAAAAATAAAAGTAGGAATTGAAAAAAGTAATCTGTCACTTTGATCGTTTTGTTGGATCTCCATGGCATATAACCAGATCTTTTGGACAGCTGATTATCATTAATACGTTGAAACCAAGCTAGATCATTTCTGTTATCTGTTTAAAATGCAGTGCTGTAATTTCTAATGTTAATTCATTGATATGTATGTATGTATGCTACTGAAATACTTCTCTTTCATGTCGCAAAGATACAACCAATATGCAAACTAAAATGTCTAATATATATTTTTTTGATAATTAGTAACAATATATTTCACACATCGATTTCTAATTTGGAGAGAGAGAGAGAGAGAGAACAAACACACACACACTATCAGTAATCAAGTATTAACAGAGATTGACAGCAAAAAGGCATAGGAAAACTATGTATGAGAAGTCATGATATTTCCTTATTTTTTTTTTTTTTGAAAAACATCATTATTGAAAACAATAATTTTTTTAACATATTGTTTTGCACATTACACGAATTCTTTATAGGGGGATTCATTAAATGAAATTTCACTGTGTGAAGTAAAATGATTGTAATTTTATAAAATTTTCAAATTATTTTAATTAATTAGAGAAGCAAATTTGTTGATCGTTGAAGGCAATCAGTTTTTTTAAGACTGAAATACAATTGCTTATCCACTTATAATGTATTTTAATGCAATATTACCTATTTATTTAATTGACTATATTATATTCCAGTCGATTGGCTTGTAATATAAATAATGTACAATAAAACTTTTAACACTATATATGTTTATTATTTGACTATAAATTATCATGATATTTAAATGCTTCTATTGGTAAGAGAAATAAATTATTAACTTATGATTATCAGCTAATTTTTCAAGAATTTTTTCTATGATACACAAATTAAAATTTGAAAAATAAAAACATATACATTTTCATAAAAATATTGATGTAAACAAAAAAAAAAAAAAAAATGTAATGAAAAATGGAACTAAATTTACCACTTATGAAAGCAGAAACCTCAAGTAAATATGAAGCCATGAAATATTAAATTGCCACTAAGGCTAGCATATTTGATACAAATAAGGTTATGTGAAACATGATCATGAAAACTATTCAAAATATTTTACAGACAGAGTATTGGACCAAGATTAATCAATATTTGTAGTTTTTTCTTCGATAGAAAATAATACCAATCAAAAATTTAACTGAAATGTCTATGTCCCCCATCTCATAACTTAAAATCATATTATCGCACACACTAATTAAAAAAAAATGTTTTACAGCATTCTAAAACAAAAATAAATTCTCAGATTTGTTTCTTACAAAAACTCAAAACTTAATTAAACTACTAATGATGAACTGAAAATGTTATACTGTCACCAGAAATATGACTGCACAAAATTTAAAAGAAATAGTGTACCACGAAGTAGGTAAAAAATCGATTACAATATTTTATCTGTACAAATATGAAACAAAGCAATGCAACCTTTTGCAGTCCATAGTCCAGTGCTACTGGATACTATATTTTGGTGAAAAGGCCCACTCCCACTCATTTATTCAAATTGATTTATTTTGTTCTACAAATTAACTTGGAACTGGCTCTTGTACTATATTAAAATTAATGAAACACAAAGGTAAATTAAAAGTGCCTAAAAACATACATAATAAACAGTAGCAATATACAAATTTTATTTTTTTTCTTCAATTTGCATTTCAAATAATTAAATTTTAGCTCAAAAATAATTTCAATTTAAAATTAATGAGGTATTTTTTATTTTTATGTGGGTTGCAACTTCCTCACCAAGGAAAAATTTTCCATACATTTTTTAAATCTAGTTTCTATAAGTGAAATAAAATTCTCACTACAATCCAAAAGATAGATTTATATTGAACATATTTATTTCCAGTTGATTATATTTATTAAATAATATATCAAGAATATTTTGAATATGGTTCTAATAAATTTAAATTCTAATCATATTTAAAATGAATATAATACCCAAGAAATTGTATCTTCATTCTAGCTTAAATAAATACACACACACAGCTTTAAAACTTTACAATTTGCTTTTGTTTCCTAGAAATAACATACGAAACATAAAACAATTTACTAAGAGAAAATCAATTTTAAAATTAAATCTTTCTATTAACTTTTGTTAACTAAAATTTTTTATTTCCATTATCATGCTTTGAAGTAAAAAATGTCATTTTGTCATAGCCTGGTAATGGGAATTTTTAGTTATTCATATAACAGACAAAACCTGAGCTAGTACCATCATGTCCAAACTTTTAATCTACAAGCATAACTTTAGAGAATACTAACAGGACTTTTGACTTTCAAAGTAAGATTTAATATACATCAAACTGATGCAAGTGAAGGTGCTTATGCCACAGGCTAAAAATTGAAAATCAGGCTATGAGATTTCTAAATCGTGAATAAATGATTATCAAATTGACAATTTGCAAGTCATAAATTTTATCCTCACTAATCTGAAAATAAATGTTCAAAAAATAAGAATCAGTAGATTCATAAATTGAATTTCTCTACCCCAGTAAAAATTGTTAATGAATGCTAATCATTTTTATTTTATTTCACTTGTTATAATATGTTTTTGAATGGATAAATTTTTTTTTGTTTATTTTGAACTAAAAAAAAAGTCTTAAGGAATTTATGGGCTCAGAAAAGCATTACTTATCATTTTGAACAACAAAACAAAATTTTTCTGTTAAAGATGTAAAACAGTAAATAATGTCAATTTGAAATATAAAAACCTTTTCAAAGACATGGATTTTTTAAAAATAAAAGCAACAAATTTTTCTTAATAAAAATAAAAAATTATTTTTTATAACATAACATGTTTAATGTTTCTGCATTATTTCAGAACAGAATTTGATAGAAGTGAAATCCAGAATGATAAAATTTCTTGCAATTTTAAGCAAATTAAAAGACTAATAATGATAGTTGAGCTTATCTTACAAATATTTTTATCCAAAAATTGAAACACAGGTCCATTATTATGACTGTTACTGATTATTAGCAAGATATAACACCAAAAATATTTAGTCTGTGCTAGAAATAATCATCTATGTCTGTATCAATTTATTGATATTTCCTAATATGATCAAACCAACATAATGATAACTAGATCACTAATTTTGAATTTTGCATTTAGAATGAGATATGATAAACAAGATAAATATCATAGGTCAGTTCTAGAAAATCTTTCCATAAAAAAAAGAAGTCATTACAGATGAATCTAAATGGTGAAATTTTTAAAGCACACACAGAGATACTTATAAGAGCATTAATAATTAAGTTAAAATGGAATATATTATAAGTAAATTTTAAAAAAGTTGTGATACTGAATATTTGCTCAAATTGTAAAATGATATTCCAAGTTCTATCAATTATACAAAAGAAATTTATTTATATTATATATATATATAATATGGAAATATTTATTGCTTTTCAGTTACTTTTGCTTTTTCTTACAGTTTATTTACTAACTTTTGTTTTTAAGTAGTGTCCAGTACTAAAATAAGCACACAAACTTTAATGCAACACCAACAAATATAATGAGAAGATAACAATAGTTACAGACAGTATTATCTTGACATTTTTTAAAAACATAATGTGGATGTGTACACTGATAGAAAGTTAAAAATGATTAAAAGTTGGATACATATTTTTAAATTTTATGTAAGTAATTTTAAACATCACTTGATAATATTTTATTCCACATAAAAAATAGAACCTTTTAATGATGACCATATGATAATTTATTTTTATTTAGAATTGTAATTTTATATCTTTTCAATAATGAAATATTTTGTTTTATCTTAGTTGTGTTTAATATTATAAATCTACACATTCGATTTTTTTTCAAAGATTTGCTTATTTTATGGTTTATAAAGCAATATAAATACAGCAAATATTGAAATAGTTATAGAATCAAGCAACTATTTTTAAATATAACAAAAATATACATATGTTTTATATGTACAAAATTAAACAAAAAATTTGAAAGTTGAGAAAAACTCATTTTATTATGCAAAATATATCACTTCTGTATATACAGAGCAGATCATACAAGGGGGACTGGAATTAAAACTGTCCATAATAAATAAATCTAGAACAATGAACACATAAACCAATAAAATATACTATGTAATGAACAATTATGTCAAACTGAAGGTGGATTTGTCCGGAGGTTTGAGGTAAATGCAGACTGGCATGTCTTTAGAATGTATTCATAAATTAAATTAAAATTTCTATAATGGAGCAGCCATCAGGAAGAGTTTTCTACAACAGTATCAACACAATTGATGAAATCGCTGAAACGTGTAGAGCATCGAGAATGGTCTTCTGGATATCTTCGATGGCATTCTTCATACTTTTGAAAAACTGAAGTGCAACTTATTTTGGCTTTCATCATGATTGGACTAAGGAAGAAAAACAAAAATTTTCCAGGTTTAGATTACAAGTAACTACAAATTTAGATAAGAAGTATGGACTAAACATTTTGAACTAATAAAATATGAATAATTAAAATGATTTAAGATGAATTATTTTGCATGTTAATGATAACAAAATATGCGAACAGTCACAAGCAGAACTGGTTTCTTTCAGAGACAGATGATAGCAGACTTTGTATATTGGTGACTGTGCAACTGATATTTTTTCAATTCTAATATAAACAAAAAGTAGACATGAAATTTTGAGTGACATTTGATAATTCTTCCACAACTATTGAGCATGTTTCAATAAGTTTATGGCAATACAAGGGTGTCAGGCAAGGCATTTTGAATGACACATAATTAATTGCAGGGAAATATGAAATAGAAAATTCATTACAGAAATTACTGAGAGAAATAACCAAAAGTGACAAGAACATTGAAAATACTATATTATGGAATAGGACAACTAATTTGAAATTAACAATGTGCTGAAGCGGAAAAGTAGTGAGCTAATCTAAAAACATTTGATACCTCACCTTAAATAATATTTAATAAATTTTTAATGCACAAATAAAATATAAACCCATTTGAAAAAAATTTACATTCAGATTAATGCAAATAAAGACACTCGAAATTTCAATATATTTCACAACAAAACTAGAGTACAATATAATTAGATATTATTTTATACATTTCTAAGAAATACATTACACAGTTTATTTTACACATATAGTAATCCAAGAGAAAATAATTATTACAATTTTAGTATAAATTGTCAAAATAAATAAATCAAAATATAAAACAAATTTTTTAAAAAAAATAGATGAAAGTACTGAATAATACGATTATGCACATACCCAGGCATTTCCAATTCAATAATTAAAAAAAATCTCAATCTTCATTTGTTAAAAAAATACAATTAATTTATTCGATTAAAGTAATTGAAAAGAATAACTTTTAATAAGATCCTATTATATGAAGTGCAAAAAAGATTTTATTAGGCCAAAAAGAAGAAGAAAAAAAATTAAATATTAAAATCCTTGTCACTTGACTATTTTCATATTATATATACACGTACATAATTTTTTTAATGGAAAGAATAAAATAAATGGTGAAAAAATAAATTTTCAAATTTATAATCAAAACCCAACAGATTTACTGATATTTCATATAAAATTACAAGAATGTGAAAAATATTAACTACAGGAAAGGGGAAAATTTCTTAAATGAACAAATCGTATCAATAAAATTTAAAATGTGTGGAATAATTAGCAAACACAAACAATAACTGAAAGTAATACATTTTAGTACACAACTGGATAGTCTATATATATATACAATATAGCTCAATGTGTGTGCTTGTTTGATGCTCTATATGCCAGATTGTTCAACCTACCACATTCGGTCCATATATACATTCACAGTCAAGTGTACCTCAGAGATTAAATAATCTTAATTAAAAATTACGCAAAATGTTAGCATCTTTTTGTGTGATAACTTCTGAAAATATCATTACATAAATCTGATTTTTACACCAAGTTAATTACTTATTTAATGATACAAATAATTTAACTTATAAAATAAATTTCTCTTTTTTTTAAATAATTTTTTTTGAACATTTACATTTTCCAACAATTTATTTCTCACAAAGTAAAATCAAAAGTGTAAAGTGTATATGTGTATGGGGGGGGAAATCAGCTTTTATCAACATGTTGCCATTTAATTGACAAAAGCTCAAATTAAAAAAAAAATTAAATTACCACTACAAATTCAGAAATGTGTAATTTTTAGTACGTCTGTATGAAAGGAAATAAGAAATAATATTTTCTAAAAAATAAATGACAGTTTTCTATGAACTTTTCAATATACACATCAATAAATCAGCTTTGTTTAAGACAAACATTGTTGAATATATAGCCATTCATTTCAGGATCCAAAAGCTAATCTGTAAACTTTTAATAATAAAAATACATGCATTATGAAATATTTATTGTATCTTCAATCTATGAATGCTCTAACAAATTGAGATGTTACACTTTTACCTAGATTCTCTGCTTTATGAATTATATTTAACAAAATATTTCCGACTCACTAATATTTTAAATATAAAGAGTTTCATTCCTATTAACTAAAACTGACTGATTAATGAAAATTTAAATATCATTACTCAATAAAAATGGATGATTTTGAACCACTTCATTGACTAACTTAAAGACAGTACCCTCTGCCCAGGGTTTCTAGAGACTGTTTGGCTTAAAATTAAAAGAATGTTGATTGCTCTAAACTAGATTCAAAATTTCATATGAGAGCAGAAGATAGAAATGTTCATTCTTATTTAAAAGTTGCAGTGACATAGAATCAAATTCTGCAAAATATTTTTACGTCTAAAAAGACTATCTAAAATTTAGCTTTCATAAATTTTATAGCATATTTATAGACCAAAAAGAAATAGCATATCATTATTAATGCCCTTCAATTCTTTGCAAAGTAAAACTAAATTTTATGACGAATCAGAATATTTTTTTTGTAGAATTCATAAAATACTACACAAATTATGAAAATAAGTGCACATAAGACATAAACGATGAATGACTATTTTCAGTAAAAAATGTTTTAATGTTAACTGAAGTTTAATCATGTCTACTTTCAATTAAAGCAGAAATTCTACATGAGCTGACAAAAAAATAGGTACATAGATAATACATAATAGCTTAAGGGTATTATAAAAGTATAAGAAAATAATATGACTTAAAATTGAAAACAATTTTGATGAAGAAGATATTAAAAAGACAAGTCGCATAAAATATTTAACTGAAAATTTCAACATGCATTAAGATTAACAAAACAACTAATTGTGAAAGATGGCTAGTTTAAAATAAAAAATAACCCATAAAGTCACTAATAATTCTTAAAGTTTTTGAATGTGCTAGTTGCAACAAATAATTTCAGTGTTTCAGCACAGAAGTTAAAATTTTGAAATGCTAGATGCATTCATTCTTATACGTGGATAAATATTTTAATAAAAGAAATAAGATAAAATTAATATTCAATTTTATTAATCTATTTTAAGACATTCTTAAATTTTTTTTATAAATGACACATGATGCAAATTTAATTGGCATTGTGTCATTTAGTAATTAAAAATATAATATCTAACCAATACAGTTTATCATTCTTTTACTGCTACAGAAATAACATCAAAATTGAATTTCATATTGGTTATCCTACCCTAGGATTACCATTTTGTTCCCTCCTAACTATCAGTAAATGTTAAAATGCAAGTAAAATTCTAAGAAATTTTCAATTTCTTAGATACACAACAATAATGGGACATTTTATAAAGGTGTTTGACACAAATGCAATTTTTTAAATAATTTTTATCAACTCAATATCAAAAGATAAATTAGTAATTACATAGAATATAAAGCAAAAATAAATATAAATGCATACAAAATTCGAAACAAACTTTTAAAAGACAATCGTTAAAAGTAGTTGAAGACAGTGATTTTTTGTTTTTTGTAAAAGCATTTATATTGCAACTTGAGTTTATTTTCAGTAATACACGAGTTTCAGTATATTTTATGTATTATATATAAAAGAAAGCTCTTAGTCACATTATAGATGACTATTCAATAGATAATAACTGTATCTAAAAAATGCAAAACAATTCCAATGTTAACATCAGTTAATAAAGAATTAGATTAAATTAAATACACAAGATTAAAAGAAGCAATAAGCATAACAATATTTACAATTTTATTAAATACTGCAGCAGAGATTGAAAATGTTAGATTGAAATTCAACTGATAAAATAAATTAAAGAGAAAGAATCTAGTACAAAGCTATTTAAACAACACTAGAAGAAATTGAAAATGATAATGAAGATATATAATATTTTAACCATTTTGATATTGGCATCTTACAAATTAAAACCGAATATAAACCTAAAAAGAAACAAATTATAATCTCAATTTTTAAAAATCCATACCTAGAAGAAAGACAATAAGAATTAAATTCTTTAGAGAAGGAGAGTGCAATTTCTAAAAACTAGGCTAGAGGAGATAAGAACTTAGAATAACAGCACTGAAATGATTGCATAAATATATGCAATTCATGTAATAAAAAAACATCTTATAATTAGATTTTGATATGATGAATTAAAGAATATGTGCACACTGCTTTAATATTAAATTCTTTCCTCTATCTCAAAACCAGTTTCATTAAATAAAATTATAAAATATTAATTCAGTAGTTGTTTGATTCAAAGGATTTAACTTTAAGATTATGACACAAAAGTGGAATATTCATTTCTAGATTAGCAGAAAGATTAAGTTTATCTCACAATTTAACTATTCAATTTATTTCAAAATAAAATAGCAAAATGTCTCGTTTTTTTAGTGCATGTATGCACTAAGCATTACAAGTTTTACATCTGAACATAAAAAATGCATGTTTCTTCATATCTTTTTGAAAAATTCAATACTTTAAATAATTAAACAAATTATTAAAAATGATTTTAATATGAATTTAAAAAAAAAAAAAATCTGAAACAGCAAAAAACATCATTGCAAACTAATTATTTCAACATAAAGAGCATCATTATATAAGCAATAATAGTTTCCGAATGAAATTTCAAATGCAATGATGCAAGCAACCAATGAGGTTTATTATCATATGAAACATAATTTATATTTAATTAACAAAGAGAACATTAAATATTCAATTTAATATTCTTTTTAATTAAATAAGATATTAAATTAAGAATTTGAAGCAGACTATAAGAAAATAAAATTTGATCATTTCAAAATATACAAATCTGTAAATAGTTTCTGTATTTTAAATCAAAGCACTACCAGTTAATTGTTTTCAAGAGCAAATATAAATTAAAAACACAATTTTAAAAGAATTGACCAACTCTCATTATTTGTTGAGAGTGTGTAAGCAAACATGTTTTAATAGGCATAATTTTTTGACAGCAGCTTTTTAAAACCAATAAACAATTTCTAATCTGAAAGATTAGTTTTGCAAATATGATATCAAAGAACACCAATATTTTGTTATAGATCTGAGTATTATTTTGTTATACATATTCATCAAACTAATTCGTTGACAATACAAAGCATTTTGAACTCCCTTTTCAGTTGAGGGCGTAACAAGAACTCAGAGGCCAAATCTGATAAACAGGAATTTAATTTTTTTTATTACTTAAGCTGTACACAGTTGAAGATAATTATATACATTAAAAAAATTCTGTTTGTATTTCTAACTATTCTATAATTTTTCTATGCTACTATGTTATTTTCTTGCCATCTTATCTATTATGTTCAACTTAAGGAATAAAATGTGATAATAATCAGTGATTTTCAGGGGAAAAAAAAAACAGCATTCATAAAAATTACAAATTAAGATCTATCCATATTCCTAAAATAATTAACAAATATAAGTAAAATGTAAAAGACCTTTTAATTTAGTTTAAAATGAAAACTATGTCAAATGCTATATTTCTTTTTAGGAGAATTTCTAAAATCTATAATACTAGAATCTACTCAATGCATATGCTACATGCATTATTTAGTAGCAGCGATTCAAAAGTTTGTCTATTAATCAAAAAGAGTTTCAAGTTCAATGAAGTCCAAAATAATTTATTCTTTCCAATTCTTACTAGCTTTTTTATTACAATTTATTAATTGATATTCTAATAAATTTGATCCTTTTTTTAAAAGATAATGAAAGATTTATTTTAACATAGTCAGCAGAACAATAAATAAAACTTTGTCAATTATATTTACTACCTAAAGGTGTACTGGCTATAGCAGCTCAAACTTTTCTTATGAATACACCTTAATCTCGCAATAATAAAAGAAATATTTGATTATTCCCTAATTTTATTTTCAGTAAATTATTTTTAAAAACTGATGAGAAAAAATGTAATCCTTCAGTTATTATTGCTCTTGCGAATATCTTCAACCACAAGATGCAAGTGCTGGCTTGAATAACTCCCCCTCCCCAAAAAAATAATTCTACAGCAGCATTTTTTCAATCATGCAGCATCAAATATAAAAACATTGGATATTAAATGATATGTGTTCATTACATTACAAGAAAATAAAAGTGGTTTTGGAATGATTTTAGTAGAAAAAACAGCAAAAATTTTCTTCCTTTACGAAACATAAACATAACATTTGAAGGTCATGTCCATCACATGTGGAGCTAATTGTTTTTGTATTTATTAGTAACTGATGCACAAAGATAACATGAAATAAATAATTAAAATGAAATCTGCTATGTATATTTCAATGTATCATGTCAGAACACAATTGGCCAAGCACCATGTGCTCGTACGAGTCAAATTGCAATTTTATTCATTTTAATTGTTTCATTGAATTAGTAACTTTAGTATTGCAAATGATAAAACAAACCTGGTCTTGTATTTATTGTTAAAAAAAAATATCACATTTCCTATTTATTTCATATAAACACGAGCTCAAAAGGATATTTTTCTAGGTTTTATTTGCTGTAATCATTAACTCATTATTATTATTATTTTTAAAAAATCAGAGCTTTCGTAAATCACAATGTCAAGACATTATTACAAGCTGATTTTTTGAGATGCTTGCGCAGATAATAAAATTTCAATTTTTCACCAATGGAAAGTCATTTTTATGCAGGATTAAAAAATTATTAACTACCTTTTAAATAATTTCATTTACAAGCATAGTATGAAAATTTAATGTCTTCGCTTAAATTAGAATTCTTCAAGGGGTAATAATAATGATAATAAATAGTAGTAAGATTTAGAAAGATTATTTGTTAAAATGTGTTGGAAAAAGTGGAGTAAATCTATTTAAATTCAATACAGGGAAGACTCTAAAAAAATTATCCCAGACTGTAAGAAAAACAGAATAAAAAGTAACCTTAAGATTTATAGAAAGAATTATGTAATTTGCAACTTTATAGCTTTTGCAGTATTCAAAATAAGTATTTTTGTTAATTTTTCTTTAGTTACAGATATATAGTTTTTATCTACTAAAGTAATTCTATTATAAATAAATGAAAAGCATAAAATTATTTAAATTTTTAGTTACTATTCTATACAAAAATTTAAAAATCCTAATTTGATGAAAATGTATCAATATCAAAAACACATGCATCTGAATTATAGAATATTCATTATTAGAATCTGAAAATTTAAAAACATTGTTTCAATAAAGTATATTTAAAGAAATAAACCCTTCTTTGAAAAAAAAAATACATTTTTTCTTCTTCAACATCTTGCCCTTTGATTTAATTCTAAAAAAGTTAAACAAAATAAGCCTCAATTTTAAGTAAACCAATGCACAATGTAAACAATGAATCTATTATTATTGTATAAATTTTATGTACTTTTAAACATACTTCACATTTAATTGCATAATAATCCTAGTTTATCAATGTAGCAGAAAAGTTTGAGCTGTTGTTTCAAAATTTTAACCAAGCTTTCAATTCTAGCATTTAATGTTTTATGTTACTAATGAACACAGCACAAGAAATTTTTAAAAAGGTAAAATTTAGAAACAAAAGAATAAATTTAAAAATCAAATATAAAAAATGTGACAAGTTATTAATGATAAATTTTCTATCAATAGTGAACATATAAATCATTTTTACAACAAAGACAATAAATATAACTACATCAAAGACAAGAATATTATGCAAAGTATAAAGAAAATTTCATAGTATCCCAAATTTTAAGGAAGCCTTTGAAATTGATCAAAGTATTTTACAAAGACAATAATAAAAATCTTAGTCTAATATATATTTTAAAAATGATTTCACTATATAGATAAAAAATGCTCAAGTATATAATTATATGGCAAAAGTAATGAAGAATGAATTAGAAAATTTGTGACATACTGAGTTTCCGAACACCTCGCGAGCTCATGTCGTTGATGAGAACACGCAGTGTTCCATACATTCGGAAATTTCTCCACACATTTAGTATAACGTTCCATCAGACCACTGCAATGGCTATTAACAATTTTCATAGCTTTTCCTTCCCTAAAAAATAAATATTGAATGATTAATTTTAAATATGCAAGCATATAAACATAAAATAAAAATAATTAAATATTTTAATCAAAGATTTATTAGTAAGAAAAACACAGGTTATGAAACTAACTCAGATCAATATTTTAAGCCAAATCAAATTTAAAGGGATAGAATTATAAAATACTTTCATTCAAAATTAGTTTACTGCTAATTTAACCTAGATGTCAATTCTACGTTCAATATTGTAGACAATCATTTTTTAAAAATCAAATAATCTCTCAAACAATTTTCAAAAATATTTAAAGGAATAAAATCATAAAATTTTAATTGTAAAGCTATCGTAAGATATTATAGGTTTTATACCAAGAAAAAAAAGTACAAAAGTAGATGATGTAAAAACAAACTACGATATATAGTTTGCCTATAGATACATACACACATGTCTAAAACACAAACTATAGAATTTTAGTTAAATAAGTGGAAATACAAATTCCATTTTGTGATAACTTTAGAGAAGAGTATATTATTTTTCTACTCTGATTTCTTCCAATAAAAATATTTTTAAATAAAGGCTTTCTTCAAACATTTAAAACTTACATTCGTTATTAGGCCAGGAATTAAGTTGGTTTGTACTTTCATATTTATAATTGGGAGGACTGGAAAGTAATATCATATCCACCCATCTCATCTTTATTTTAAGGGTCAACTAATCTAAATACTTTTATTAATTATTGGTTACTATAGATGACAATTAAAAAATGATTTGACAAACAATCACAATCCCCCCCCCCATTATTCAGGCAGAGACTCCTGTACAAGTGAAGGTATACTTCCAATCCAAGTTCATTGATTTTATACAGAAACTTTCATGCAGCACATAAAGTGATTGTATTGTCATGCTACAAAACAATTACTTTTTGTTATCAAATGCTGGATACTTTTAATTAAAATTGATTTATAGTTATTGATAATAAGGATCTGTAGTTATGATTTGATCACCTTAAAAGTTTTCTTTCAAAGCATTTTAGTAAAATTATTTCAATTTAAATCTAAAAATAAATCTTCAACTAAGTTCTTAAAAGAAATTGAAGTGATTGAGTAATATTTCTAATTTGCCAATGATTTGTTATCTGGTAGAATAGAATGCAAATAAATTCAAATTTTGATTTTTAGAAAATGTTGTATTAAATTATTATGAATCTATAGCTTTAATGTCAATGAAAATTTACATATACACACAAAACTTGCTCAGCAAGATTGCAACACATAAATAACAGGTTTAAACAGAAATGAGTTCAAAATTATATACAGAAGTATAATGCATACAATTTCACAACTCAGAACAATCTAAGCTAATTTATTATCTCAATTAATGGGTAAGAATTCTTTTTAAAAATAGATTATAAAAAAATAAATTCCACAAAAGAAAACATTTAGACACATAATTTATAAGACTGAATCCATTAACTAACTCATTTTTAAAATACAAAAAATTAAAGCCAATTTTCAAACACTTTTACAAAATAATTAAAAAATATATGCTTTTCTGAATAGTAACAGATAGCTTTTCAAATGGCCTATAATAAAATGAAAAATTACTTCACTAATTGTAATGGCTTAAACAATAATAAAATTTTGAGCTTGAAAGAATGTAGACATTTAAATAGTTCTCAGAAAATAAAATTTTAGCAAACCATAACTAAACCCATTTATTCAAGTCATCTTCAAACTTATTAGCAGCTTTTAATCACAAAACTGATTTTTAAATTTTACACTTTTCTACATTTATGTGGATTTAGTTTAAAAAATGCCTACATTGAACATAAATATAATATTATATCGCATAATTTTGAAGCAAAAAGTGACAATGATATTTTTCATATAAAATTCAATTCTTTAAATTTTTATTTTAATATTTCTTCTAAAATCTTTGGTAATTAATATTTCTTTGCTCATTAAAAGTAGAAAGATTAATCCAATAATCCTTTCTTATCGGTAAAAAAAAATCATAATACATCTGCAAATGTTGGTACTAAAGTATAATGTTAGTAAATCAATGCATTTCTGATTCATTAACATATACAACAATCTTATTTTATCAGTACATAATAAACTAAGTAATATAGTAAAATATAAAACAAAGAATAAAACAGCTTCTATTACCTAAAATTTTATATATCACATAAATTTTAATTTATGTTTAATATAATACAAAAATAAGCAATAGAAAAAATCAATCTGAAAATAGAAGTAGCTGCATGCTGAAAGACAAAAAGTACCCACTTCCTATAAATAATTTTCTCTTTATAATGGTCATGGAATGATTTTAAAAATAACTCAAATAATGAAGAATTCTTGACTAAAATATTGAAGAATGGTTTTAATTTAGAATACTTTTAAAATTCTGGATTCCCTTTTCACTAAGAAATTATAATCTAGGCTTACATAAATAATAAATAAATAATAAGAACTTAAAAATAATAAATTATAAATTAATAAGAAATTTACTTTTATCAATCAATGAAGACATTAAATAATATAATGCTAAAGCTCTTTATTTAAATTATGAGTATACAATAACACTCATTTGAATAGATACCATGGAGAAAAGGCATTTTAAAGAATTTGATAAAAAGACAATTTACTATATAAAAATTATCTTGTATTAACTATCTTAAAGTAAAAATAGTGAGTATGAAATGGGTAATACTGTTAATAAGGAAATAAAGAATTTATTAATGGATGATTTTAAAAATTGCTTTTGAATATTTTGTCAATGAATAATGAGTATTAATATAAAACAATGTTGCTTCAGGACACAAGATCTTAATCTACAGAAGGAGTGTTGATTTCAAAAATAAAATGCACCCTTTGGATATTAAAAAATAAAAAAATACTATTAATTGTTTAAGTTGGGTTGCATTTTTAAAAATTTGAATTCAAGTTTGTTCAGATGTCAATTTGTTTGAAACTATTAAATAGCACAAATAAAATGTCAAATAGAAATACAAAAATAATATTCTATTTGAAAAGTTTTTTTATGTCCCTCCAATTTATAATTAATTTCATATTTGCATCTTACAATCAATTGCATTCTTAAAATCAAAACATCCTCTTTCTGTTATACAAATAACAGTTAAATTTTTTATAAAACAATTAAGCTAAGCAATATAACTGTATGTCTAAAATCTTATCATTTCTTACTTGTATCATGGCATAAGGTGCTGTACTTTAAATGATAACTGTTATAACTTCAAAATCAAAATGATGTTCTAGGACCTATTTATTTAGTAAAAACTAAAATTTGAAGCAAGCTAATGGTGAAAAAGGAAAGAGGAGAAATGTTACTCTTTTTTTTAAAGAAAATTTTACGTAACTTTGTTGATATTAGAGAAAGTGGAAAAATCAGATATACAACAAAAAAAATTATAATAATAGTTATATAAAAGAAATGTAACAATTTTACATTATGATTCATACCAATAAATTTTTAAATAACAAACAGTACAAATTGAAACTGCATATTACTGATATAATGATTGCCATCTCTGACATCATTTTGCCGCAGACCCATGGATTGAAATACTTCCTGGGTATGCATTCAAAACTCTGAAAGTAGATATCAATACTAAAGAGTCACAGCAAAATAACATAGTTCATATACCTTCTAAAAATATCTAAAAAGAGTTAGAAATTTATATATCTGCAAAATAAAATCAGTAATATTTATCTTTATATTTGAAAATTACAAAAATAATTAATAAAAATAAAATATATTCATAATTAAATATAAGAAAAAAAGCTAACATTTTATAATTTTTTTCAAAAACTAATATGAATATTCTAGGAAATTCTTAATCCAATTAAATAAAATGATATTCCTTTATAATATAAAAGATTAATGAGCAATAAAATTTTCTAAAGTTCAACTCTTATTATTGCAGAATAAATATTAAAAATTTATAGGTCAGCCATTTCTTGCATTAGCAAATAAATTTAGCATCATTACATAAAATATATGTTCAATATATTAATAAAGAGCATTGAGAAAAACAACAACAAGAAGAATTTCATATCTTATAATTATTGGACTTTATTTTTGTATTAAAATAAAAGTGAGCAAATTTAAAATTGCTTAAAACATAAAAATAACCATTAATTGAAAAACTTCTAAATTTGTTTAATTTTTAATCTATGAGCAATAAATTAAATTTATCAGTATTAATTAACTATAGTAAATCATAAAAATAAGATTAAACAAAAATGTCAATCATGATGTGCAAAGGTAAGACAGCCCAATACCAGTTTCGCCAGATAAGGATTAATCCAATTATGAAAATATAAATAAAAAAATTTAAGAAAATTAAAACTAATAGAATATAACTCAAAACCAAGAAGCTTATATAACTAAAATGAATTTAAAAAAATGTGTTTCGTTTCAAAAGTGAAAGAAATAGGTATTGTGAAACGAAAAGTAGCCTTTTGGACGTATATATAAAAATACAAAAATTAAGAGATTTTCATAATATTAAGCAAAAGTATTTGAATATTTACTTACATTTTTGATTTACAAATAATGCGCTTTACTTCAAGATTACGATTTCAGAAATGTCAAGTCGAAAGAGAAGGAAAAGTAAGAGAACAGAGAAATTCCTGTCACACTTGTATTACATTTTATTAAAAAGGCAGAAACATGCGGAAAAACGAATAACCAATCACTGACCACTTTCAAACACTAGCCAACGTCAACATTTGAAAAATTGTAAAAATTCAAAAAGAAGAAAAACTCGCAGAGTGGTTTCTTTGAGTTTTTTAAAAAAGAGGATGAATTTAAAAATATATCACTGTACATGATACATGTTATTAAGAGTGTCAAAGTAAATTTTTTGAACGAACTGTCATTATTTATTTATTTCAAAAATAAAACTGTCTTACATCGATTACACAATCTTCATCGTCATCGTTTAACAGCTGTTTGATAATAAGCAGAGCGGTAAATTTGATTTCATCTTGATTTGAATTCAAGATTTTATAACGTCGCAGATTATTTTTTTGAAGTTTGGAGTATTTAAAAAATACCCCCTTGATCGAGAGAAGTTTTTTCTGTGTTTGGTAAGTTTTATTTTGCAAACAAATCTGATTGACGTGGAATTATTGTTTATTGTTATAAGTAAATGTAACGGTTGTGGCGTGGTCAAACATCACAAGTAACAAAATTTAAACTTTTGGTTCTATAAATGAAACGTCTTATCATTTGATACGTTTGGTATGTTTTTTTACTTTATGTTTTTGTATGGATTTTGTAAAAATTAATTGCAAAATATTTTCCAAACAAGAAAATATAATTAGTTTAGTTGAATATTTTATTTCTCTTCCACTCCTTTATTGTCATTCAAAGTCAATTATCTGTAGAAGTGTTTAAATTTTATATTATTTTCAGAAATATAAAATCAAATATGCTACTTATATTGATATTTGAAGATTGAAAATTTGCACATAGAATTCTTTGCATTTACAAATGATTAATTTAATATATTAAATTAATTAATTTAATTTAATATATTAAATTAATTAATTAATTTAATTTAATATATTAAATTAAAATAATTAGGGTTTTTGCATGTTTGACTGGGCCCTTTAAAAATATCTGACTTGTTATTAATATGTTTAGAAATAATTCACGCTGCATTTTTTGCAAATAAATTGCGTAATTTTATGATCACACTACAGAAAGAAGTACTTTTAACTAATTTTAAATGCCCACATATAGAAATATAATGAGAGTCGAAAATATAGAAAATTAATGAAATGTGTCAGAAAGTTTTTGATTTATATATAAGAAATGGTAGAATCTTGATTATTTTACATTGCTATTCTCGTGTTCCACTTTACAATGGAAGGAGTGGTGCAGTAGCTTTTTAGGGTATGGACCCTGGAGCACCTGAGGCAGAAGTGACGTCTGCAAGCTAGAAGTCAGACAAACCTTTTGGTGCAACAAGAGAGAGCATCACTCCTTTTTTGCCAAGGATATTTACTGCCAAATATGGCAACCCAATGTTGTGGTTGGAGGATATCTTCCTGCGGGAGATAAGACACAAGAGCGCAGAAGTTGACGATTTTGAAAAGTGCTTCAAGGGGGTAATATTCTCTATGGATCAGCCAACCCTTTTTATAGGGCAGACTTAATTCATTCATCCACAGATCATAATTTAGATTTGGAACAGAGAAAACTGTGACCCTGTACCCCCAGTGGTATTACTCTTGACAGAATTTATGGCCACGGCAGATTTAACATGCACCAGCCACCACATACATAGGATTATTTTATGTAAATAATCATTTCCGGTGTAGAATAAGAGAAAAAGTTACTTAATAAGAAAATAAATAAATAAAAATAGAGATTTTTTAGAAAATTTCCTGTATCAGATTTTCAAATTAATATTTCTTATCTAATATATTTCAAGATAGGAAAGTTATAATAATAAAATTAATGATCTTAGCCTGTGCTAAGATAGCAAAAATATAGCATTTAAATGAATGCCTATAAAGATTAAGACAAGTGCAAGGATAACTGTCATTGGTTAAAAAAGACCAACATCAATCTTGTTGCCCAACCAACTGTTAACAAATTTATTATAAGTTTTTTAATTATCAAAATAGTATTTGCATAAAAAAAAGGAAGGAAAAGCCTGTATTTATAAACTGATATTTTAAACGGTAAATATTCATTTACATATTTCATAATACATTTTCATTTAAAATAAAGTATATAATTCAATTTAATGTTTATTGTTATTGTCTGTCTGTTTTCATTTTTGTTGTTGGGATTGTGGAATGGGCGATTGGTTTCAATATTGTATTCAGTTTTTATTATTCTGAAATTTATTATTATTTAGCTGTTATTTAAATGTCTGCTTTTGTAGATTTCAGTTTTAAATAGCGTTTTTTTTAAACAAGATGCAGATATTTTTGCAACCCCTTGCTTAATTTATTTAAAATAGTTTTAACAAATTCAGTTGACATATATAAGTATTTTTTTGTAGTTTTCAAAGTTTGTTTTGCTATAACTTGCTGTAATATTTTAATTGTTGAGAATTATTGTATTTTCCGAGTCCTTAGATTATTATTAAATTTTAGATGGACGATTTTGTTTCATTACCAATTTTAAGCAATTTGTTAAAATGACATAACATTAAAACAGCCCAAATAAGGACAAAATATCTAGAAAAAAATAATAAGTTGTTTTTATTCTTGTTATTCTATCATGCTTATAAAAAGTATAATCTGTATCTGCAGCTTTCGCTTGTTTTTCAGAGTACTTAATGGCTATTAGAATCATCGTATATGTCATTTTATATTTGACATCTCTTGGATGTTCCCTTAATTCATTCTTGGAAAGAACCTTTTTCCTTTCAGTCTTTTAAAATTCCACAATTGAAATTCGATTAACACAATAAATAAGTTTAGTAGTTATGAAAGTTAGTACAAAAATACTAGAAATATTCATTCGTAATATTTTTTCATAAGCAGAACTAAGCATATTAAAGACAAAATAGCAGACTTGATATAAAAACTGTATTTTTTCAATTAATTAAATTTGTGCAAAAAGTATTTTAAAAATTTCTGTAATTGTCATAAATGCATTTTAAGCATCATTAATGCTTTTGCATATTTTGATAAATTCATGTATATATTTAATTAAATCTATGCAAAAAGTTTTTTTAAAAAAAAATTCTCTTTATAGTCAATGCATTTTAAGCACCAGCAATATTTTTACACATATTAATATATTTTGCATTCTAATAATTACCTTTTATATGAAACAGAAATTTAATGAACATAGAAAATTTGTTTCATGCACAAGCACCCTATTATTGTGGCTACCTTAGATATTCATGTGATGAAATCAAACCTGGTTGGAATTTAAATTCTGAAGGATTTTTTTGGTTTTAAAAATCAGCTACAGGTTTTCAATCTTACTTTCTGCATGGTTACTTGCTTGCAATATCTGTTTGACTTAACTGCAAAACAAATTCTTAGGGAAATATTTGACTTGTTTAAAGATAATAGAAATGATTGGGCATGCTTCATAAATTATAAATTTTTATGAATTCTAATTAGTTATAATGAAAAGTTAGATAATTAGTTTCTACTATATATACAAGCTATATAATTTCTACTATATATACAAGTTATTCTATTATTGCATCCATAAGCCGTCAAAATATAGTTTCTCAATTTTTATTGATTTACTGCTTATTAACATTTTAATTTAACAACCTGAATTTTTTTTTGCTACTTATCCTTACTGCTGCAAAAGTTCTTTTTAAAGAGTAGAAATTTTCTGTTTTGAAAATGAATATTTAGACTATTTCCTAATTAATTTCCTCTTAAGATGTTTTATCATATTGTTATACCTTCATAATATTGTGTAGCATTCTGATTTGTGAAAAATATCGTGGAGACCTTTTGCAATATCTTTTTGAACTAATAGGACTGCAAGCCAAAACCCATTTACTCATGAAATTTTTTTAATGCCTTTTTTCTTATAATTATTCATATTTTATTTTAAAGACATGGGTTTATAAATTTCAATGTGGAATACTAAAAGTCTATAAATGATAAATCACTACTTTAGGTAGATAATTATAGATATGCAGAGCCTAACTCAGGCAGGGGATATGGGGAAGAGGGCCCCCCAAAATTTGTTTGCCCCAGGCTCAAATTATGCTAAGTCGGGCCCTGAAGATATGGTTAACTAAGATTATACAGAAACAATGATATGGTTATTGCTGTATTTCTGATTCAGTAAGTAGCTTCCTTGGCCTAGTAGGCTGAGCGGAGTTGCAGCAAATCAGTTAGTAACCTTATTTTTCTGCCTATGAAATAAAGAAATTTATAAAAAATGCAAACCCAGTAAATTATAAAATATTAGAATAACACTAAAGCTTTATTAAGTACAATTGTTCAGATTCTATATGTGCCATTAAAATTACTGAAATATTTTTAAATGACAATCATCTGTTCTATTGATATTTTGTTCAAGTGTGGGTGTCATGCAGTCTTGATCCATAATTAATAGAGAAAAACAAATACATTTTCACAATTCTAATGAAATAAAAAAATAACTTAAAAATTATAGCCATATTAATTAATTTAAAGAAAAGTATTAAAATGAAAAATTAATTTGACTACTTTATTAAAATGGTCTCAAAATTTGCTCTTCATAATTAATAAAAAGACAATATTTGAATAGAAGTGACAAACTATAATACAGTAAGACCCCGCTTAACGCGGGGGATACGTTCCATCAAAGTAGAGCGTAAAATGCGAAACAGCGCTAAACGAGGCTATCTTTACATGTAAATATTGGGGTTAAGGGAAGATGGCTAGGAAATTGGTTAGGTATTAAATTTAAAATGTATGTTTTTTTTAATAAAAATAAAACCAAACATTTATTTCTTAAAGCCCAAATTAATACCACATTATTATTTCTTGCAAAAATAAAAACAAAATATAAATAACAAAACGAATATTCTTAAAAAAAACACAAATAAAATTCTAAGTCAGTCATATTTAGTTAGCCTTCCGCGTTTTCAGTGTTCTGCCTTTTTGTGACAAAAGCATCTAATGTTAATTGCCTTTTTCTTTTGCGTTGTTCTCTTAAAAGTTCTTCATAAACGGATAGAGCATCTCTAACACCACGCCTTACTTTTGAGCTCCTATCAAAATTCGGATCATTTTCAATGAATTGATCCATTATTTCAGTTATGGTAGACAAACTCCTTTTTACAAACGCCATCGAAAGTTCTTTTTGCTCTTCTTCTGAATCACTGCTGTCAACATTTTTGTTTTCTTCTTGTTCAGTTCATTCCTTGAGCTCATCATTAGAAAGACTAGCCGCTGCTTCTTGAATTATTTCTTCGACATCTTCCACATTTATCCCTTCAAAACCGGTTTGCTTCGTTAATGTCACTATCTCTTCCACTATTTCATCCACATCGACAGAGTGTCCAACGTCATCGCTCTTACTTAATCCGGCCAAATATTCTTCCACACTCCTTTCAAAGATCTTTCTGTTACCTCATTCCAAGAAAGGCCTATGTTTTCTACAGCATCCACGATGTTGTAGTTTTTCCAAAATTCTCTTATGGACTGGTTCTCTTCTCCGTCTGTTTTTTCAAACATTTGCTTAAAGGTTCGCCGCAAGTAATAAGCCTTAAAATTTGATATAACGCCTTGGTCCATTGGTTGAATTAAGGCAGTTGTGTTAGGCGGCAAGAAAACCACTTCGACTGAAATGCATGTTGTTAAGTCTGATAAATTTGTTGGGTGGCTTGGAGCATTATCAATTAACAGAAGTGCTTTTTGTTCAAGTTTTTTAATTTCGCAATAACGTTTAACAGACGGGCAGAAATGTTCAGTGAACCAATCCTGGAAAATTTTCACAGTTATCCATGATTTTTTATTAGACTCCCAAATTACAGGTAAAGCTGATTTAGATATGCCTTTCATCGCTCTTGTATTTTTGGAATGGTAAATTAGTAATGGTTTTAATTTAAAATCTCCGCTTGCGTTACCACCTAGTAGAAGGGTTAAGCGATCTTTTGCAGCTTTAAATCCTGGTGCCCGTTTCTCTTCACGGGATAGAAATGTTCGTTTCGGCATTCTTTTCCAAAACAAGCCTGTTTCATCAACATTAAAAACCAATTCTGGAGGATAGTTCCCTTTTTCAATTATTTTTTTAATATCGCTGGAAATTCAGCCGCCGCTTTTGTATCACCACTTGCTGCTTCTCCTGTAATCTTTATGCTGTGAAGGTTATTTCGATGTTTAAATCTATTAAACCATCCTCGACTAGCAACGAAAGTTTCACTTTTGTCAATTGTCTCAGCCTGAATGTAATTAAAAATTCTTCTAGCTTTTTCCATTATGATAGACTGGCTTCATGGCATATTGCGGTCCATTTCGTCGTCAATCCATATAGACAGTCGTTTATCCATTTCCTCTATGATATTATTTTTAGAACGGGTAATTCTAGTTTCAGAGCTTGACGTAGTTGCAGTTGCCGATGACAGTATTTTTTCTTTATTCTTCATGATGGTCCTTATTGTTGAAGTTGGCAAATTCAATGAAGCACTAATTAGAGTTTGACGTTCACCAGAATCTAATCTTCTAATGACTTCCATTTTAGTTGTGAGTGAAATGCTTTTTCTGGTTGCTTTCTTTTCTCTTTCATTATCACCCATAGCAAAAAATTAAAGATCAAAATATTTGACACTGTAATATAGTATTAAATATGTAAATTAATACCTACTTAAAATAATGTCAACAAATGTTTCCAATAATAAAAATATGTCTGTACAATACCGCACCAAACAAGAAATACAAGTACACTCTTTCGGACATGTATTTGAAACCTATCGCTGCATAATATTTCGGGGAATCCCCGTATGCTGCGAGCGATTTCGTGGAATCCCCGGGTTGAAATAAAAGAGCGTTAAACCGAAACAGCGCTAAACGAAACAACGTTAAGCGGGGTCTTACTGTATCTTGATATTTTTAAAATTACACCCATCATTTTTGTTACAAATATAGAATTAAACTTCTATTAATTAATATTTGATAATTATTGAATTTTTCCGCTATATTTACTTGCTTTCAGCTCCAATTTACATTTGAAAAATAAATTTTTTTCATGCTATCTTCTTTATATTGAATAATTCAAAAGTTTGAAGGGCAGTTTTAGTTTCAGTTTTTATCTTGATTTCAAAACATTCTTCGTCCATCTTAATTGTCTGAATATATTTGATAACTAATATTTGTCATTCTACCTACCTCTAAATAGATGAAACAAATTTGACTTTTGAATTATGTATAGGATTTCAGTTACTATTTTATATACGAGCAAATATATATATATTTCTTTTGCAAACATTTTTTTCAAATAAATTTGGACCAGAAAATTTCATATGGAAAATAAAATAGTTTTCTTTTTCTTATTACAAAAGTTCTAGTTGATTATTTATACTTAAGGCATTTTATAATTGATTTATTTCATTTAACTGTATTTACTTGTTTACTTTGAGTGTGTTGCTTTTACATTTACATCTTATGTACGATTCATTCAAATTTTCATAAATATATATATATTTTCCTACCTAATTTCAGTATCATTTGCAAACCTTTGAATTGTTTTTTATTAAAATTCTTTATCTGGATTTTTTTTTTGCATTATTTGAAATATTATAAACATTTTATTATTTGAAAGTTGAAAAGACATTGGCTTATGAAATGACCAATCTTTATATAATTTTTGTAAAATTACATGTAATGGCTAGCAATGTTTTAAGAATCAAAGCTAGTTATTTGATTATTCAGAATATAAAGCAATTTAAAAATTCAGTTCAATAAATGAAATAAATTCACTATATTATTAATTTAAAATTTTTAAAAGTTTAAAGCCAATGTTCATTTGTTAGTGTTGTCGTTCGTGATGGAATTCAAATTAATAGATTAAACATGCAGTAACGTTCATTCATCTATCCAATAAGTCATCCTTAAAAAATCTATTCTTATGGAATAGATTTTTCAAAAATCTATTCTTATGGAAATGTTTAACATTAGTTTAACTTAGAAATTGTATTTCGACGATTTGGTGGGATCTGCTAAGGGTATCTTGAGAAATATTGATTCCCCAGAAATGTGGGAAAAAGCAACGACTAGCATTAATATAAAATATATTTATTAAGATTACAAGGACAAAACATTACTAAACTATCATAAAACACATAAAAAGATGCGTGAGCGGTACGTTTCACCGTGAAACTCTCGTCAGCCAATTATGGAGGGAAAGTATCATGTGATCAGTGACGCAACATGGCGCCATACAGGACAGCAGCTCCCACATTAATTTTATGTTTGTAATTTTTAAAAAATAAATTTATTGTTTTAATAATTATTGTTATGACCAAAACATGAACTAAAATGAAATTGGATTGTAAATTGTGATAAAGAAAGAAAAGCTACAGTAGAAATAATAAAAAGACTTTACACTGTTCCAGTTTAGCTGTGTAACCTGGCATTTTTTTTAACCATAACTCATCTGTGGTCTTTTTTTTTTTTGTTTTCATCAGACTTTTTTTTAAGATACAGATTTTGTTTTCATCAGATTTTTTAAGATTACAGATAGAATCTATTTGCAAATTGTGTTATACATTCATTCATTTTGAAACATATTACACAAAACTGATTTCATACTTCTTTAAAGTTTAATAAGTTAGTTTTTGAGTGACAACAATATTATTCCTGTGTATTTTTTAATTTTTTTTTGTATTATAAATATAAGAAAATATTTTTGAGGGTATTTATTCTTTTGTAAACTAATTGCATTTGAATGTAATTAGTTATAAAAAAGAATAAAAGGCAATATTAACTCTTTTCTATTTGTGTGTGTTAATTTAAACGTGTGTGTTAATTTAAACGTTATTATTGTTTTAATTCAGAATAAATAAAAAAAAAAAAGAACTATACCAAGTATAATATACTATCATAAATTTCATTTTCGTAACGACTAATGTTATGAAAAAATGTTTTGTTATTGTAATTTTTTGGAAAGACAAACTATAAAACTGAAGAGCCAGAAAAACTGGTATTGCGAGCCGTATGCAAATAATGAAGGTGTTCAACCAATTAGCGTGTCGATCGGTCGACAGTGCGTATATAAGGCAACAAGTGCCTGCGGAGACTATTATATCGAATCTTGCTGTTATAATGGCAGGTTGTCAAGATTTAAGCAATTTTTAACGGTGACTAATCGACGTCGCGCGAGAGAGGGAGCACATCATTTTCAAATTAGAAAAGTAATTTGAATTTTTGCGCCCGACCATTTCTAGGTGTATCGCGAACACCAGGTTTCCGGTAAAACTTCAAACCTCCGACATCGATGAGGCTTCAAAAAGGCCTTGATAGAACATGATCGTGGACGCCTGAAAAGAATTGTTGTATGAGATAGAAGTTCAACATTTCCTCAAATTTCTGCGTATTTGCAGGTCCATCAATAAGTGTCAGTGCAACTATGCAACGTAATCTAATTGATATGGGCTTTGGCAGCCACAAACCATTTCACGTACTGGTATAAAACTCTGGCACCTTACCTAGGTTCGCCAATGCCGTCAGTGGACCTTACTGATAGGAGAAACGTCGTTTGGTCTCAGGAGTCACGTTTCCAAGTGTATCGGGTGGATGGCTGTGCACGGGTGTGGAGAAAACCCAATGAAACTGTGGATCCCTGACGCCTACAAGGAACTGTTTAAGCTGTTGGAGGCTCTGTCAGGATAAAGAGCGTGTGCAGTTAGCATGAAATGGGACCGTTGGTGTATGTAGACTCGACCAGCACAGCCCAACGATACTTTAATATCCTTTCTGACCCTCTATATGCATTCATGTCCCGTGTGCATTCTAACAGACGTGGGCGATTCCAACGGGATAATGCGTCACCCCACAGGTCCACAGTAGCTACAATGTGGTTTGAGGAGCATTCTTCCGAATTTATTTTTCTCTTTTGGTCACCTAATTCTCCTGACATGAACATTATCGACCATATCCGGAATGTTTTGCTATGCGGTGTTCTTAGGTGATCTTCACCACCTCTCATTTCCATGGCCTTGTGGACTGCCCTGCAGGTATCATGGTGTGAATTATCTAATGAATACCTTCACAAATTAGTTGAATCCATGCCACGCCTCACTTCGGCATTTCTGCTTGCTCGTGGGGGCTCTACACGATATTAGATAAGTGTACCAGTTTTTTTGGTACTTCATTGTATTTGATTCTTATATTTATAATAAGGTTCTTGTCCAAGTACTTTCATCAGTAGTTTTCTCATGATTGTTCTGAATTAATTAAATGTTCGCAGTTGTCTCTCTAACATTTGTACAAACATGTTTTAAAATTTTTATTCATTATTAGGAATGCAACCAAATTTCTTAGATATGTCTATTAGCCGATGCATAGTGCAAAATTGATTTACGGAGCACTGAAGCAATTTTCATAAAATAAAAATAATTTTATATATTTTTGATATTTATTTTGCACTTTATTGCTTAGATTAGTGTAGTAAGGACTTTAGGTACCTTAGGAAATGATAAAATAATTTAAAATTACTCGCCCATGTTGAATAAATGAAATACCAAAAGTAATTGCTCCATAAAGTTATGAATGCTGTATAACGTCAATATAATGTTTGAAAACGTTAAAAAATTGGGATACAATTTAAATAAATGAATCATAAATAAATATTTTAATATTTGTCCTTATTTGATCCTAGAAGAAAAATTCGATGACAGATTTAATTAATGAATATTGGCATACAAAATCAAAGTTTTTGCAACTTTTGAGAAAATAGGTTTCAGTGAATATACGAATATTAACTAAATTATATTTAAAAATGAACAAACAAACATCGCTATATGACATCTCGTATTTGTGATAAATACTGAATCTTCTTTTGCAAGAAATAACCACACTTCCGATTATGACTAGAACTATGCATTCGAGTTATTTACAATACAGCAATCTCGTCCTGGTTTATTGAATACCAAATGTGCGCAGATTGTGTATTAGCACTTAAATGTACATATATATGTATTCGAATTAAATGAAATAAATAGGCAAAGAAATATACAATAAGGGAAGATAAACAACGAAATCAAGCATTTAGTTCTAGCTTCTTCCCCCTCCCCTTAGCCGGTCTGGTAACAGTCAATTCTTATTTAAAATACATGCTAAATTGCGCGTCATTTATTCTTTATATATATTTACTGGCTTTTTATTGATGAATTGGAATTTGTATTATGGCTACTTATTTTATAAAACTAATATATGAATATTTATTTTATATGGGCAATTATTTTATAAAGCTAATATATGGATAATTATTTTACAAAGATATTGAAATTCCGTAAAAATAAATACAATTACAATATTTTGTATTTAACTCATTTTAGATTTTATTGATTATTTAGTGTGTACCAACAGCGGAACTAAACTGGAATAAATTCATTTAGCAGTAATTGAAAATTTAGAATTTTAGAGTAAAAGAAATTTTTTTCTCTGAAAGGCGTAAACTTGCTGGGAGGGGGAAGAAAGTAAGAAGCGGGGGGGGGGGAACTGCTGGTAAACGAACAAAAGTAGCATAGTCTCTGCACCATGTTATACAAAATAATAAATTTAAAATTAAATAAAAAAGCGTTAAAAATAATACAGTGATAAAAAATAAAGTAGAAAAAAAATAAATAAAAATAAAAATAAGAAATATTTATAAGCTGGTATGCGTGGCAAAGTGTTCAATTTTGAATTTAGAGAAATAAATTTAATGGACGTTCACACATATAAGCCAGCAATCTTTGGATTTTGTTTATCAGTTCATTTTAAACTTCAGTGAAAGATATCCTTTTTTTTTTATAAGGGTCAGAATAAGTAGGATATGAGAGTATGTACTAGTATATGAGAATAGAAAATATTAGTGATTTATGTCATTATTAATATTTTCACTACTTCGACAGGTGCAGGCTTTAAGTTGAAACTGCGCATATATTTGGGACAAAGACTATACTTCTTAAATAACGAATATATTATTTGTACATCTGGAAATTTCAACTTAAATATTTCATATATGAATCTTCTCAATTCATCGTTCTTCAATAATTCGTTGAATTCTTCAGCGAATTTTTATTCATTTTTTATTAAATTTGTAAATTTGGAGAATTTTTCAATGAATGTATTAGATAAAACAGTGGTCTTAATAAGTTTTACTACTTTTCTCCAAATATACATAGGTCTACAAATTGTCAATTGTCAACAGATTTGGTCAAAAGCTGATACAGATCTATACTTTAGTTCACAAAAATGTGCACTTTAGTATCATCTGTTCAGTTTTTGCATTTTACAGTTATTGTTTTCACTTGGGCAGCAAGCCAAACAAATATTATATGATTAAAATTCGCACAAAATTTGATAGAATCCACAAATTTGGTGTTAAGACCACATATCAAAGTTTTATCTTTCTACTTCTAAGCATTTTTGAATTATCGTGCTCTAAAACAGACGGACGAATAGATAAACATACTTCTAAACGAAATGTTTTTCGAACCTTACCAGATTCGAAATGTGTCCAAAATCTGGAAACCGAATTTTTTTGCATACATTTTTTTATCATTACAAGTTAAGAAAAGAGAGTTTCGAATGAACGTCCGTTGAGTTCGTTGACATATAAAATCAAGAATAATTCAAAATAAGCATTTCAAATTATCTCTCCCCCCTCCAACTCCATTATTCAAAATTTCCCTCGTTACAACGTTGAAGGATTCTTCATTTGAAAAAAAAAAGTTTCTTTTATTCGAATTATATACTATTTTTTCAAGTGATTTATACATTTATCGCTCGTTGCGAACAATTGAACAATCTCCGTCAAACCCTTAAAAATGTCCTTGCAACTTTCCACTGCGATGGCATTCTTCCAACTTCGACGCTGTTGTTGCTCTTTTGCCTCTACAACTCTCCTCTCGCCTAATGGCTAATATAGCACTTCCTCTGTCGTATAATTATACTCCACTCTGTGAGATTAAAGGGGGGGATCTGTAGTTGTAAACAGTGCGCCGGTCCAAGTCGGTTTTTAGAACTGCAAAGCCTTGTTTATCTTACTCAAAGAAAACTTTGTAATATTTTGATCTGTGTTTACCGATTGTATCGGAACAATAGCTTATTTAGATATTTAAAAAATTTGTTTATTTAAGTTAGCATCAGAAACACTCTGCTGATCTGTTTCGACAAAAGTTTATTAGCTATCACAATTAAATAACTACATTTTATATACACCTTCATTTCTGAAACTTAGATTTTTTGCAAATATTGCATTTTATTTAAAAAAAATAGTATTTTAGGATTAAATTTCGTTTAGAACTTCAACCACCTGTTTAATAGCTGGATTTTAAAATTATCACAGATACATTTCTTTAGCTTTATAGCTGAAACATTTTTGGAATTCCAATCTCAATTTTTAAAAACAAACTTCGGGCAAGCTTCAAATAATCGATGATTGAATCTGTTCGCTAATCCTATGAATATTTTGTGCACGTTTTTTGAGATTAAAGCTTCCCAATTCGTGATACGCGGAAGTTATGGCAGTAATGCTGGGAAATACAAATAATAAGGAAATTAAATTGAAATCTGCTACCTATATTTCAATGTATCATGTCAGAACATGATTTTTTGAACGGCCAACCACCACGTGCTCGTGCGAGTTAAATTATATTTTTATTCTTTTTAATCGTTCCATTGAATGAGTCACTTTAGTATTGCAAACGATCCAAAAAACTTTGTCTCGCATTGATTGTTTAAAAAAATATCACATTTCCTATTTAGTTCATTTTATATGATCACCTGCACAAAATGACATTTTTCTCGGTTTTATTTGTTGTCGTTATGAACTTAGTTTTTTAATCAGAGCTTTTGTGAATGGGATGGCAATGCGTTATTAAAAGCAGAATTTTTGATATGCTCGTGCAGATAATAAAATTTTTATTTTTCGCCTATGGATTTTTGTTGACGCCAGAAACCTCATCCCAAAAACCTCATATTCTGACATGATAATAAGCAATGAAATTGGTCTTCCCAAAGCTTTCTAATATTATGCTATTCCCACGTCCCCCGCAAAAATTTTTAAACCTTGTGTAAGGCGGAGAACGCCCTGTGAGGCATTGACATATAGCAGTTACAAAATATTAACCTTTTGTATGAATCACATGCGTCATCACGAGTAAGTTCTCCGAATATAAAGCTAATTCCTCTCATTTAAATCAACCTTTACCTTTGATATTTATTATTAATTAAAGCTACTTTGAAGTGGAAATAATTTGGGAGGGAACTGCTAGAGTGTTTCGAATTAAAAATGATTAATCAAGAGTGATGTGAGAAAAATTGAAGGCTTCAAAAATACTTCTGAAAATACCAGTTTTGATAACGCTGAAAGGTAAAATATCAGTTCTATTTAGTCACAAGATTTTGTTACAAATTCACTGTCAATAAGTAAAAATCTTAAATATTAAAAACTTGGAAAAATCACGAAACATTCTTTAAAAACAATTAAAAAAAGAGTGGACCAGAAAATGACTAGGGAAAAAATGGGATATAATAACGTTTCATCTTCAAATAATTAAATTATTTCTTCTTAATATTAAAAATTATATTTCTTTACGACATGGGCATATTTTTATGCAACATTTTACAAAAATGTTTTATTTTGCATCGATATTTAAATAACTTAAATTTTACTATCACATTTCGTTTTTTAAAACATATTTGAAAACTTGTAAAATAAACGATTAGTAATTATACAAGTAAGGAATTATAAAAGTTATTTTTTAAGTAGTGATTTATCATCGGCAGAGTCGTGTTATCATGTCGTGTTTGAGCTAAGTAATAAAGTTTCCAGACAACAAATATTAATATAAGTAATAAAGATCATTCCAGACAAAATATTTTAAAATCAATATTTAAAGATTTTGTATGAACCAAAATTTATTCCATGGCCAAAAAAAGTATTAACTATGAACGTCTAAACTTGTTTTCTTTGAAATAATCAGTCTCTATTTTTCCAGCTGTAATGATCCTGTTTTCACGCCTCCGTACTTACTACAGCTGCTTTCACCCTTCTTTCTTCTGTAGACGAAAGTTGATGGATATATTTTTTTAACCAAGGGATAAGAGAGGTAGTTGAAAAGAGGCTTTTGTGTTTTCAAGCATTGCTAAGAACAAAGAAATTGTTATATTCTTCATTTTTAGCTTTTCACTATTTCTGGAAACTGAATGCAATAGCAAATGGTACAGCAGAAGGGAATTTTTGAAATTTTAATTGTGATTTGTTTAATATTTACGGACCAACACAAAATCTGAGTATTCAGAAAGAAAATATATTTTGAAAGGTTATAGAATATCTTTGAAGGAAATTTTTGAACTTATTCTTTTCACGTTTAATCTCAATAGGTTGTAAAATAGCTTATCGTGTAGTGCTTAGACTGTAGGCTTTCCTAGATGAAATAGTAAACACTACATGGAAAAGGAAAGAGTTTTTAAAGTGGCGCTAAAATTAGTTATTCGCCTTTCTTTAAGTTACTGTTTCAGGTACTGAAAAAAAGCAATAGTGTGTGCTTGAAATTAAGGAAGTGATTATCGTACTCGAAAGTCTTAAATACCGATTTAGTCAAATTATAGGAGTTGTAGAAACTGAACATCTGACTTACCTCTTTATTACTTTAACTCTGCTGAATGAATAGGTGATGATAAAAGTTGGGTTGAATATCTTGGGCAAACAATAGGAATAGTTGATATTCCAGATGGTGCTAAAAATCAACTGGCAATAGTTGAACATAACATTGTTTCGAAAGTATTCATTCCGGTGAGTTTTTCTTATGGTGGCCGTATGCTGTGGAAACACAATCAGCAGGTCTTAGTAGAAAATAACAACGACGCTTATTTACACGAAGATGATGAATATACATATGATAAATATGTACAGCTGAGGCGAACACAGAACAGCAGACAGTAGCCCACAAGTAGTAAACAACCACATCACTCAAAGCTGCCAGACAGAATCTAGAAGGAGAGCGGTTCCTTGGAGCTTCTCTCTTCGGTCTCTCCAAACGGCTGAGCTTTTCACTGACTCATCGTTTTAGCTGCCGACTCACTACCACATGACTGGCTATTCCACTCACTACACGACGCTGCTTCCACAGTAGACATCAGGACTGACACTCAGAGTTCAGCACTCGCTTGATCAACACACAATTCTGGTATTCCTATCGCTATCCTATCGATGACTCGTTACTTGTCTTCTACACCAACTCCTCTTCCGGCTCAATTCAATTCATCGTTCAACTCTTACTCACCGACGCTTCAGTCTGCCAGCCCTTTAAAGCTCCAAGAAGGTGGGCCGAGAACCTTCTAGGCTATTCAGGGTGGATCTCAGTCTCTATAAAACAGATCATGAAAATTCTGGTCTATTCATTTTGTTGCCAAACTCTGACATCACTAACGCGACACCCGTTCAGCACGCATAAGTGCTCATCGTAAAACTGTCCTTCTCACGGTGGCACTGTTCGTGTTGGGAAGCAAAATTACAGGTTTGTAACAATGTTAAGACTCACTACCCTGTGAAGCTTGTGATGCAAAATGTTCTGGAGTTTGATGTTTTTTATATCTCTTTTGTAGTTTATATATTCTAGATTTCTTTCCCCTAAAATACCCCGAACTTTGCAACTAGAAATTGTAACTAAGCATTTTTTGATCAGGGATTTTATGTCAAATAAGTGGAGAAATATGTGATACAACGCCATAGATCGAATTCTGCGATGTGCAATATCTTTCAACATCATAAGAAATTGATTCCACGTTAAGGCTTCAGTTTGGGTAGCGAATATATTAAAAAATAATCCAAGGAACGTTGTTTTTGTTTCATTTGACATTACCATGTGCAATTATGCTTATGTTTTTGTTTATATTCCTATGAAAATTTACTCGCTTAATGACCGTCGTATTTAACCAAATGGTAATTGCTTACAAGGCACGATCTAGGCATATATTGATTTTTGATGGATAGCAAATTACCGATATTTTTTGCCTATCAACCACCTCACACTGAAAAATCATAGCAAAAACAAAGATTTAATTTTTTTTACATGAAATAAAATGATCCGACCAGGAATATACCTTAAAATAGACATCAGTTTCCCCCTGTCTCAAAGAAGTTATTCTTTTGTTTATTGACAGAAGTAGATGTCTCTTGCAATCTCTATGTACGGGTAGTTCATAAATATCGCAATATAATTAGAAACAAAGAAAAGGAATTTTTCTTGGAAGTATTTTAATGAAAGAAAAGTGATTATTCATTCTCTTTGGGATCGTTCACCTATTTTGTTTTCATTCGGTGCTGAAATTTTCTATTTAAACAAAGTTTGTGAAGAAATTGTCTTGTCATGGTCTCTTTTATACGTTCCATGGATAATACCGTCTGATTATTAACTTCTTTAGGCTATCATATTGTGTGACATATATAATTAGGAAGTCAGTATCATGGAATAACACTGAACATTATACGATGTCTGCAATTTCGATTTATTTTATCGTGAACTTATTTTATTCACACCAGGGATGTAGGAGTCTGAAATATTTTCTAAGGAGGATGAAAACTTCCCCTTCTTGTTTGCTCTTTATTATATAAAAAATCAAGCGAACATTATTTTTATTCGCCCAGTAATTGATAGATAGTGACTCACTTATCTGGCTCATAACTTTTGAAGTTTGTTTTGCAGCATTGTTTGAAATATTTAATGAACGTTATTATTTCGTAGTGTGCATTTATATGGCATTTGGCGATATAATGGCGACAAAAAATATTAAAGCATTAATTAACACCAAATTGTCAGCAAGTGAATTTAAAACAATATTATTTGTTAATCCTACTTTTAGACACATCGTTTGTGGCAATACTAATGAATAGCTTTTCGATTTGTTTGCCTTTTGAGTTATTTAAGTTTATTTTGTCTTTCAGCTAGAAATCGTGTGAATATCTGAGCAATTCTCTTGTTAACCTGGCAAGTTTTTTTTTTTTTTAAATCGTAATGGAGTATCCAACACTATCACATGATGGGAAAAATATGCGAACATAGACCGAGCAGGAATATGCCTATTTGAAAAGCTGATCTTGGCGTTGTTACGTTGGCGAGAAAACCTTAAAAAATTTAATCAATACTTATATATTGAGACGCATGATTCGAGACAGCATCGGGGTTGGCGAGCGAAAACGAGCAAGAGACGAATCCTTCTAATTATGAATAAAAAGAAAGTTATGGTTCCACATTTAAAATTTTCAATTTCTATCAATATTACTGATTTAAAAAATTATAATAATAAAAAAACAGGAAATCTAATCCATAAATATAAAATCAAGTTAAAGATATAATTTCATTTTAAAACCCACAAACATTTCCTCGTGTTGAGTTTTCATACTCAAACTTTCATAATTTGAGACCAACTTCCATCAAGTATCCACCTAGACTCAAACAACTCTCAGCTCTTCATATCGTAATAATCAAACATCTTTCCATTTGTATGGTGTAAACATTTAGAAGTAGATTAATACGCTTATACCATGGCTGCCGGCCTTCTGGCCTCAGAGGTAGCGCGTCTTCCTCGCCTTCTGGGAGTCCCGGTTCGGGCATGGTTGTTCTTCTGTGTGCTATCTGTGAGATGTGTGAATGTGCCCCCCCCCTGTAAAAAGAAACTGTGCAAGCGAATGTGGTGAGCGTGTAGCTAAGTCGTACTCTTGGCCCTTGTTGGCGCTACTTCAAAAACAAAAGACGCTCCTTTCGGCTTAAATCTGCTGCTGTATCAGCAGGGGGCTTGTCCAATATGGCAAGTGCCATAAGTAACAACAACAACAACACCATGGCTTAGAATCATGTGATGTTTGGCCAATTATCCGCGCATTGCTTTTGCTTGCTTCTAAATTCTAAATATCTCAGACGAAATGGAATTGTTTGAAAACTGGGCGAACTTAGACATTTTTGTTTTTAAATATAAGCAATAAATACTTTTCGTTCCCCCTTTCCAATTACTGCTTTTCACATTCGCTTATGGAATAAGCAATCGATATATTGAACTCTGTTTAGCATTCGCTTTCCGTCCCTGCATATGGGGAGAGGTAGATCAGTTTTCTATTGTGAGAAAGTCCATAGAGGGGGAACATCTGGCTTTGATTTGTACATCTGTCACAGTAACTGCCTCGTTTGGCCAACAAAAAAGTATGGTAAAGGTGCAACCAAACGCAACTATACATATACCTACCTCGTAAAATGAAATCGCTTAAAGTAGTGAAATTGATAAATAAAAACTAAATAAAGATTAAAATAAAATCTGCCATGCATATTTCAATGCATTATGTCAGAACATCATTTCTTGAATGGCCAGGCGCCACGTGCTCGTGCAAGTTAAATTACATTTTTATTCATTTCAATTGTTTCATTGAATGAGTCACTTTAGTATTACAAACGACCCAAAAAACTTTGTCTCGCATTTATTGTTTAAAAAAATATCACATTTTCTATTTATTTCATTTCATATAATCGCGTGCTCAAAATGATGATTTTCTCGGTTTTATTTGCCGTAGTCATTAACTTGTTATTTTTAATCAGAGTTTTTGTAAATGTAATGGTAACGCGTTATTAAAGTTGATTTTTTTGAGATGCTCGTGCAGATAATAAAATTTTTATTTTTCGCCTACGGATTTTTGTTGACGACAAAAACCTCATCCTCAAAACCTCATGTTCTGACATGACATAAAGAAGTTTAATTAAATCTTTTTGATAAATTTTATTGAAATATTTAATCTGACAGTTTTTTTAAATCATGATTTTAGGAAATGATATCTGGCATTAAAAATAGGAACAGACATTTGCCAGGAAGAAATGTCTTTTCCAAGACTAACATTTTTCTATGTTTTTCTAATCAATATAGCGAATTGTAGTTTCAGACTTTCTAGCTTATATTTTAAATAGCTATACCCACACGGCGTTGTCCGTGGCATAGCATCTAAGAAGAAAAATTAGCTTTAAACTTAAATCTAGCCTCCATCCGATATGACAAGGGCATGTTGCGCAACATCAACACATATAAAAATATATTTAGGAATTATCAAAAATAGCTATAGATTTTTTTTATGGTACACATTTAGAAATATTTAGACCTTTACAAAAGTATAAATGTGATATACCTGTAGAAAAACACAGGCGGTCGTTTCGAGGTTTCTTAATATGAGATTTAAATCGCTGCATAAATTCAAATGTAAACAAAGAAATGTAACGCATATGCATACCACAGCTATTGCTATTTTCACATTTGCGGTTTGAGGTTTTCGTGCATGCGTGGATAAGTTAAAATCCTAATTACAAAACTACCCTTTTTATTTTGATGCGATTTTAATTTACTTAAACCTTCCTCAATAAACGCTCTACAAAATGATATAAATATCTCCAATATCCGTTGACTATTTCTCGAGTTTTTGTTTTTTCCAGCATACAGGCACCTTCGGACTTCATTTTATATTATGTATTGATTTAATACTAATACTTGTATGATATAGGGAAACTAATACTTTATAATTTTTAAATTAACACTTTGAAAGTATACATTTTTTTCAATATTTTAGAAAATGTGTTATACAAAATGTTAACATTGTTTTAAGAAGGAAGTTGAATAATGCAACTTCTTCAACTTATTTATTTTAAAGGAATAAGATTTTATGTACTTTTATAAAATTGAACAATAGAATAAAGGGCGTTTTATCTTGTACAGTATTGAAATTGAAGTCGTCTAGAAGCTGTTTAAACGATGGGATTAATGTTGGACATTTTGTGACGATTTATCGAACGCTTATAAAATAGTTTTTGCGTGTGCCTTCGTAATTATTCACCGAGCACCAATTGATTTTATGTATGTATTGTTTTCATTCTAATGCATAATGAATTTAAAAATATACATATGCTGATACTCAAATCTTAAAATTTTCCGAAATATACTAACAGAAGCAATATTATAATAAAACAATTGTAATAAAATATCTCCATTAAGTCGGATTCGAATCCAGGTTCAAAATATGAAATGTTTAATTGCTGACTTTCCCATTCGAAACCTGATTCCGAATGGGAAACCTGATTCCGAGCCTGGTGTATGTAAAATTTGACTTAGTCGATCAAATATCTGTTAGAAAAGCGTGGAACTTTGAAAAGGTGCTGGTCCCGTCATTTGTGAAATATGACATTTATGAAATCCATCCCCCAAAACCTTAGTATTACTTTACAAAGGCGATGTTAAACTCAACAGATACAAAATGCGATCTTTTCTCTGTCTAATGCAACTATGTCTTCTTTTTAATAATATTATGTAACTTCTCTAATCTAGGTTCTTCTCTAGGCTTTTTAGGCTCATAGAAGATATTAATAATTTATCGTAGAATTATTACTTCCGCCTTGATTATTACTTCCCACGATTAGCTCTTAATTATATACGAGCAATTGAAGAAATTTCGAATCGACTGTTATATAATTCAACTTTTTGGCTAGCTTTGTTGTGTGGGAAAAGCAACAATACAAAGGGAAAAAAAACGCTTCTATTTAATGTATTTGTTGACACTGCGCAGTAAACTAAGCACTAATGAATTAATTCGATTTTATACGGTTTATTTTAAGATTGGAATGATCTGGAACAAAAACAAAATAACATACTAAAGAGACATTGTGTTCTATTTCTACTTTAAAATTTACCATAAAACAGGCATAATATCTGTTTGAATGCTAGAAACTGTATCATTTAATTATCATCGCTCTGTAACTTTCCCCCTATATTTAATCCGAAAAGTAATTCCCGTTCCTTAATTTAGAAACATTTCAGTCAAAAATATATAAATTTTAACACGTAAAAGAAAAATCGTTTGGAACTCTGTATTATTCGTTAAAAATGTTCTTACTTCAGTTTCGTTTTTTTAATGCTTTGTAAATGAATTATTATTCTTAATACTTATAGTAAAGGTTTTTGTGGATCAAGATGATTTATTTATGTTCGTAATCAATATCGATTGAATAAGATTCACGAAACAAGCAATACTTTTTTTCCTTCGAACTTTAAGAACTAATGCTTAAATTTTTAAGGCCTAACTGAAGACCGTCAAATCTGTACTAAAAATGAATGAATGATTTGATACTTACGGGTTTGCTCCAAATGAATTTGGTTCTAATTTCATTTCATTCATTTCAGCTTCATTTGATATTGACAGGGACAGTTCATCCATATGTACTGTTAAACATCAGTATCCCCACTTTTCCTTTGCATAAATATATTCACAAATTTAAATTTCAATAGTAAGTCCAAATCCATCAAGAAACCACTAGCATTTGTTCCAGTTTTAGCATTCAACAGATATTCTGCATAAAAAGGTACACCTCAAAGAGAACTTCCAAACAGTGTCCATTTTTACTGCTGCACATGCTCAGTAGCGAAACTTATTCGTTCCCTTCCTCCGTTTCTTCAGTGCAAGAAAAACGAAGTCGGAAAAACAGTACCGAGTCTTGCCGTTGCGCAAGTGTTGCAACAAAAGACAATCATTCCACTTCGCCTTTTGTCAACACCTAGGTGTGTTGCGATCTTAAAGGAGGAAAAATTTTACCATGAAAATAACATTTCCTTTGCTACTAGATATCATAAAATAGTAGTTTTTTCTCTTTTGATTTTTTTCTCGAATTTAAAATTTTCATTTAAAACAATCGATATTATAGATAAACAAGAAATTAAAAAAAATTGCGCTATTGATTTTCTTTGTTAATAAAATTCTTGTATGTGTATTTAATTTTGCATTTTCTTTTTTTTTTTTTTATCATGTCAGAACATGATGTTGTTTTTGGGATGAGGTTTTTGGCGTCAACAAAATTCCGTAGGCAAAACATAATAAAATTTTATTATCTTCACCAGCATCTCAAAAAAATCAGCTTTAAATAACACAATGCCATTCCATTTACTAAAACTGATTAAAAAAATAAGTTAATGACTACAGCAGATAAGACCTAGAAAAATGTCATTTTCAGCACGTAATTATTTGAAATGAAATAAACAGGAAATGGGATGTTTTTTTAAACAATAAATGCGAGACAAATTTTTTCGGATCGTTTGCAATACTAAAGTGACTCATTTAATGAAACAATTAGAATGAATAAAAATAACATTTAAATTGCACGAGCACGTGGTGCTTGGCCTTTCAAGAAAGGATGTTTTGACATGATGCATTGAAATATGCATAGCAGATTTCATTTTAATCTTTATTTTGAGTTAGAAATTAAATTTTTTATAAACAAGTACAGAATGAAAGAAAAATAGTTGAAAACTTTTATTTAAAAATTTTTTATTTATAAAAAATTAACCTTTTATTAAAATTTACATCAAATTAAAAAAATTATTATTTGCAAGCATTCTTAACTAATTGAGTCTCGTTTTCTTTGTATAGGTTTCTGCTCTAAATATCTGCAATAGCAAATTTGTTTGCATTTGTAATCAGCTAATAAATTTATTGGATATATTTAAGATTAAAAAACTCAATTATCTTTCAGGTCAGTCACCCTGTTTACAGAACTTATTTCATCAGTCGTTGCGAATTAAATACTAGTTGTCTCTGACAATCATTTAATTCGTGCGATATTAACCTTAATTGAAAAACGTATAAATATTTCAGTTTTCGATCAGCTTGGGTGTTCTTAGTAAAGCTTTCTTTCTGTATAGTCTATTTATAGAGTTTTGTTACTGAATCTTAATGAGTTTGACTTTAACGATAGCCTTGTTTTAAATACGGTCTTTGGAAAGAGTTTAAGTTGGAGAAGCAGAGCCAAGTTGATGTTTTGATTTTGTTTTTTGTGAGATATATCACTATTCAGATCGTTGAGCGTGCTGTGCAAAAATTTCAGCATCTGCATTTCTCCCCCACCCCTAATTTTAAGATTAACTGGAACAGCTAAAAGGACGGTTTTCTTTTTTGCTTTGATTAATTTTTTTAATAGTGAAAAATAATTAACTAGATCTTTTTTTGTATACCAGCGTCCTGGCTTAGGAGTAGCGCGTCTTCCCCATGATCTGGGCGTCCCGGATTCGAGTCCCGGTTCGAGCATGGTTGTTCTTCTGTGCTCTATCTGTGAGGAGTGTGAATGTGCCCCACTGTAAAAAGGGGGCTGTGCAAGCGAATGTGACGCATGAAGTAGCTAAGTCGTACTCCTAACCCTATTTGGCGCTACTTAAAAACAAATTACACTCATTCGGCTTAAAATCGTTGAAGGCCATCAACACGCTTGCCCATAGCAAGTGCCATTAGTAATAACAACACTTTTTTTGTATACCAAATATAAAATGCAAAACATTGTTACCGTCAAAGAATTTGAACTCGAAAATTTTAAAGAATCTTCATTTCACGATGACTTTAAAACAGCTAAGAAATAGATGGATGGAGTTTTATCTATGGTCTTTGCGTCAGATTTGTAGATTTCTATCAAATCTTGATTTAAATCCATTCGGACAAAATACACATACAGTGGCTCAAACAATTGAGAGTACACCTTACTTTTGTTTGATAAATCCGACCTTCAATACAAATAGCACTTTAACGAGAAGTCTAAGCATATTTTTATTTTTACACATAACAAATGGTTTAATTTAAAGAAAAATCAACGAAAAACTTTTAAACTGAAAAATATCAGAAGCATTTTAAATAAACATACACAGATTTTTGCTTCAAAAAATTGAGAATACCTCAATGAGATTTTTGTTATATCTTTCATAGAAAGAAAGTGTTAATAGTTAATTGTATATCTTTTGGCTTTTATAATGATCCTTAAATGTTGGTACTGATACGACTTGGTACTTTTTTTAATTGTGTTTTTTTTATTTGGTGCTTTAAAAAAATGTAAACAGCATTTAAACACACTACCACAGTATTCTAACATCACTGTCGTTGAATATCTGTGGGTCACATTCAAAATAGTGGTTCAAAAATACAAAATTATAAACAAATGTTGTAAGAAGAATGGGGTAAAATATCTTCAGATGATATCAAAGATTCGTCGAATCGGTACTACAACGTTTTGGAGTTCACTATAAAAGCCAAAAGACATGCAACTAAATGTTGACACTTTCTTTCTATGTGGGATATTACAAAAATTTCATTGGCATATTTTAATTTTTGGGGGGGCAAAAATCTGCATATATTTATTTAAAATGCTTCTGAAGCATTCCAATTTAGAAATTTTTCGTTGATTGTTCTTTATTTTTACTTTAAATTAAACAACTTGTTATGAGCAAAAATAAAAATATGTTTGGACTTCTCGTTAATTTGTTATATGTATTGAAAGTCGGATTTACCAAGTAAAAGTAAGATGTACTCTCAATTATTTGAGCCACTCTATATCTAACTATCAGGATATAAGTTAATGCGAAAAATACAAAAGGAAGAGGTCTAGATGAATAAAATTTTGAAAGCAAATTTAATATAATACAGGTTTAATTTTTATTGCCTATCTTAATGGCTCCCTTTGCGAAATGCTCTTAAACTTCGAATTTTGAGAGACATATAACTTATACTATTTTAGAAGCTCTAAACCGCCATTAAAATTCGCTCTGTTCATGTGTTTACCTAATTCTCTAATTGTATCTTTTTACATCCAATTATATTGCGGAAAAGTGCAGCAATTTTAAAATCTAACGTATTAAAATTATTTTATCTTATTTTTTCAATCCTGACACTAGACATCAAATATAAATACGATAGGATTTTGAAAATTTTATTAAAAGTATTCTCCATAACTGAAACTTACTGAAGATATTAAAATATGCCGAATCTTCATATCTGAATCTTCAACAAGGAGAAGGAGGGGAAAAATGTATTTTATATTTATTAAATATTATGTTATATTTAAATATATTTTTTAATCGATTGTAAAGGAGTTTTTAAGATTAAAAAAATTATACAACCGAAAACTGGAATCAATGAAAAGATAATTTTTTGAATGTTAGCATAATATAAAATTAATTTTTGTACTGTAATATTTTCGGAAGTTATTGAAGAAAAACGGCAATTTTTAATTAAAACGTGTGTGTGTGTGGTGGTGGTGGGTTTAGCTTTGAGGTGCACATTTCTACGCTACTGAATCTTAATGTGTTTGACTTTAACGATAGCCTTGTTTTAAATATGGTCTTTGGAATGAGTGTAAGATACAGAGTCAAGTTGTTGTTTTGATTTTCTTTTCTTGAAATATATCACTATTCAGCTTGTTGGGGGTCCTAATGAAAAATGCTGCATCTGCCATTTTACAGCCTGCTTAATTTTAGAAATAACTGGAGTGGATAGAAGAATAATTTTATTTCTTTTTTGGTGTCTTTGAAATTTTGACTAAATCTTACTAATTTGATATATGTATGCCGAATTGGGGTACTTACGTATTAGACCGTCCAACTTTATCGTCAAATATGAAGTCGTCGCCAATGAGTTGCTAAACCGCCAATTATGGCAATCCGGTAATGGTGTAATCCGTCAATTTTAATTGCCAAATTTAAATCCGTCGCCAAGGAGATACTAAAGCTTTGGTGACCGTTGGCGAACACGGTCTAATACCCGAATCGGTAAGTCCTATATCAAATGGTCAGTAACGCACACACACACTATTATTATTATTATTATTATACAGACTCAGTTTTATACAGATCGAGGAATACAGTGAATTCTCGATTATCTACTGAATGAGTGGCGCGGTAATTGCGGATGATCTACAAAACGGCTGAAAAAAAAAGCACATATTGACAAGAAAATAAATTTAAATATCTTTCATTCATAGTAGAAAACTTATGCATACAATTATGATTTAATGAATAGTATAATTCTGCACTTTTAGTGGATTTCTTTACCTATTTTTTTGAAAAAAAAAAATAATAATTGATTCTTACTGAAGTTTTTTTAGCAATATTTTGGGGTTGTAGTAATTGGTTAAAAGTCTACTGTTTGTAAAGGAAAATTTTGTTTCTCCCAAGCTTAATCCAAACGGAATCTTCTCCAAGCTGTAATTATGCTCATTGATATGACTTTGCAATCACATGGCAGAAATACCTACTCATGTCATATGACAACTAATTCAATGCTGCTTGAGATCGTTGCTTATATAAGATGTGCAAAATAAAATGTATATGGTAAGTGTAATATGGATATGAATTAACGTCGGTTTCCGATACTCCAGCAATTGTAAAAAATCTTAGTACTTCTCAGCAATAATTTTGAATTCTAGTTTCATGCCATTCTTACTCTCTTTAGCATCTGCGCGCTTCTAAGAATCTGTTTTTACATTTTTAAAAGGAAAACATTTTTAAAGATTATTTATTAAACATTTTTAAAAGGAAAATTATTGTATTGGAATTTACTCTAATGGAATACTGAAGCAATAAATAAGTAAAAGACCTTGCAAATTATGGAGATGCCGGCTTCTTAACACAGAGGTAGCACGTCTTACTCGTGGTCCCGATCAGGGCATGATTGTTCCTCTGTGTTCTATCTGAGGTGAGTGAATGTGCCCCCCCCTCTGTAAAAAAGGGGCTGGGCAAGCGAATGTGAGTGTGTGTCATCTTCATGTGAGCTAGATGTCCGACTTCTGCACTTGGGTGCTCAGGGGTCTATAACCTCAGAAGTTACTGCATTCCTCTTTCCGTTGTAAAAATTATGAAAATCGTCAAAATCACTAAAGTGATTTTTTAAAAAAATTTCTCGTACGCGTAATACATTTGAAAGTGTAGTAATCATTAAAACATTTGAACTCGATATTTTGACTAATCTCCACTTTTTAGAATCCCCTGTTTGAAAAACACATTTCTGAGAAGTGTCCATCTGCCTGTAACAAAGATAACTTAAATTTTTTTCGTTCAAGACGCGTTAAATGTGATATAAATCTTGATGCTAAATTTGTAGCTTTGTACCAACTTTTAACCAAAATCCGCCTTGAATAAATCTATCCGAATATAACTGAATACCTTAACTACAAAACGAAGAGAGCTAGATAGATAAAATTCGATACACAGGTTTAAAATCTATTATCTAGGCACCTATCAAATTTTGAGCCAAACCCAAAAAAGAATTAGGTACAACCTGTCGGCTCTAAATATTCAGAAACGGTAAACGCTTTAATCCTAAGAAGCAGTGGCATAAAAGTATTAATCATTTTCTGTTAACCGCTTGCAAGGGGCTAACTTCCAAAAAACTCATCAAGGATGACACGACAAATTCATTAAAAATGCAAATTCACGCCAAAGGTTAATATTCCTTAATTATTGTACGCTAATGCCATACTGAGCGTTCTCTGTGATAACATCCTTTTTAGAGTGTATATACATTCTTCAGAAACAAAGCATTTTTCCTACATGGCATTCGTCCAACAAAGAATTAACCCTACATCCTGTTTTATTAACTTCATACATCTAAGTTAATTTGATTAGATGTTCGCCCTTTACAGTGTTAAATGGTCAGAAACTCTTATTTCTTGTTGTTTAATAAGGAAACAAAACACCTCGTGATTGTCTGATCTGATTTGAGATTTGAATTTTGGTCACAGTAGGAACTTGATAACGCCGTCAATTTCAGAAAATCAGTCATTAAAAAAGTGGTGACGCATTCAAGGTTTTTGTTGTTGTTATTATTAAATTACATATTCGAGTTCCAACGAATTTATCAAAAATGCGTCATATCTGAATTAGAAGAGACCATTCTCCCCACTCAAACTCGAAGGGAATCTCGTTTAGGATTTTTCATCAAGTGGGGTGGGTAAAGTTTAGAGCATCAATGTATGAAAAATTTCGGAATATAATTCAAGTACGAAAACGTACATGAATGTATGAGTATGCTATCCTAAATGTTGTTTAATTTTCTCAGGTTGATGAACATTGTATTTAGTGGATGCAAAGCTGAGAAGGATTTGATTTCTTTCGTGGACTTTTATGTAAGTGATTTCTTTGTTTTCCCTTTCTCTTACGAGTGTAACTATGTTTGATAAACTCGTGTTTAAGGTACTATAAATATCTGTTCATTTATTGTAGATGTTTTTATAGAAGAGCTAATAAATGAAATATCTTTTCCTCTTGGAAAAATCTTAAGTTATTGTAATCATTGCATTACACGAAACATCTTCGATTTCAATTTTTCAACTTTTGTAAGAGGAGGAAAAGTTTTTCAAAACTATGTACAGTTTTATTAATTTATTTTTTAACATGTATGAAGATGTTCGCACTAAAAGTGAGGAGATGATTAGGAATAATAATTATTAAAAATTAACTTATTTTTCTTTTTATAAATCGGAAATAAGCATTAGTTCTTAGTAGCACGCACGCAAACACACACACACACACTATATGAATTTTTTTTGGAGGGGGCATCCTTTTTTTCTTAAGGTATCCAACTAGGTTGCAAAGATTCTTTTCCCAGAATTTTTTTTAAATTATGATCCGAAAATGGAATTTAAATTTCTTAGATTCTAAAACAGACATTGTTTTTAATAGATTAAACCATAGATAGCGTAATTTCAATGATACGCAACAAATAAAAATGAAATCAAAAACAGTGATATTTTTTAACCAATAACAAGTGATTTATTTTATTCCTGCCCAAAAATTCTCTAAAATGATATTTGATATGTTTATATTCACTCTACCTACTCAACCGTGGGTTTTTAATTTTTGATATTTCTATTAAAAAAAAAGCGTGAAAACTACATTTATTTCCAGCGCATTTGGACGAACTGATTTACAAGTAGAATATCTAAACTCATTTTCTAAGGTATGAATACAGTGATTGATTCACGGGAAACATGATATCCCGAAATCGATTCAATAAAATTTCATGAAATTTGGTATGCATATATCCAAAACCTTTGAGGGTGGGGTAGACCGCTGATTTTAATATAGCTTCATTTAGACTTGCTTTATAGACATTTTAACTTCAAAATACTGACAAATTTCGACTTAAAAATTATAATTGCCGTCAACGATTTTTTAAAAAATTATGTTTGAGTCTGTTACATCTTATATAGTTTGAGCAATATGTAGGTGAAATAAAAATTTCTGTTTATTTTTTATTTTTACCGTTTTTTCTAACATTGAAAACTTGCTTTCATTAAAAAATCAGTTTTTTTTTCCATCCAAAAGCTAAAGGTAATAAGTATTTTTTCGTTTGATAGTGACCTTTTAAGTCTGTTTCAGCTATATGGTGCAATAAAAAAAATTTATGTATCGTTTTTTTAAAAAAAATTCGTCTCCGAACTTAGAAAAATATCTTAAAATCATGGCATATGGGGGGGGACAGAAAGATTAGTTTAAATTTTCCTTTCCAACATTTCGTTTTATTCTTGCATCTAAAATTGTTTAAATTTCTATTAAATGTGAAACCTTATGTCGAGTGTTTTTGTTATATACTTTTCTCGATGTTCCGAAATTTCCAATTTTTACTAAGAACCAAACTTTTTCTGAAGAAGATTTTACTTGGAATATGGTTTTTGAAATAATTTGTATTTTTAAACGATAATTCCATTTTAAGCCAGGAACTTTTACACTGTTGATCATCTGGGCCATCTTAAAAATATGTGGGGTTCAGGAGTTTTCAAATCTTTGCCATCCTTTAATTTTTTTTCAACGTTTAAAGGCAAAGATTGTTACAAAGATTTAATCTTAATAATTTTTCAAAATGATTATTAAATTGTTTTTTTTATCCATCATAAATTTAAGCTTTATTTACTCAGAACTTTCAAGTTATAGTCTGACCAAAATGTTACAAATTTTGTCCCTAACAAGGATGCAGAATAAACAACACTTAAGAAGCCCTACTCAGGACAAAATTCACCATCTGATGAGTGAAATTACTATTAGAAAAATCGATGCCGCTCGGGGACCATCCCACAAATGGGATGGCAAAGTATCCGATCTGAACGCTCGTGAAGTAAGGATGCGGACAGCCCCTTTCGGATCCTCATCCCCGCTCTGTGATTGGCCCAACTCTTCTCGCTTCCTCATCCAACCCGAAAGGATGCTGACCCCGATCTAGCATCCACGAGGTTTTCCATCCGGCATTGTTGTTTATCCCGTGTCTGCAATAACAAGTCCGCTATGGCCTCTTCCATGCCATTTGCATAGTCCGCTTGGTTTTTTCTCTCAAGCTATGGAATTCATTGTACATACCCTTTTGCATGTTCACAATCATCATGGGTTTAATGTTCCGTTTCAATCAATTATTAGTCTCACCAAGAAGTTACCAGAGGTAAGATTTTTTTGCAAAATTGTTAGTTGAAAATTCGGAAAATTCGGAGTTTTCTGTAATGCAAATTTGATAAATGCCTGCGAGAATCCTTAACATATACTTATTTCATGTAGGTGTTAAAAAACATTCTATGTGTTTAACCAAAAAGTCGATTTTGTATTAATCGTTTCATTCTCAAGGATAATCAAAGAATGTTTTTATACATTTTATATTTAAAAGAATTATTTATAAATGTTGGTGCCCTACAAGTTTAAATTTTCTTACGACACTGCCGTATCTTTACAAATGGATTAGCAGACAAAATTTGTATTATATTTGAATTGATAAATAAAATCTATTTGAAATGTAATATTATGATAAATAAATATACACTTATTATTAGTGTTTTTAAAATAATTTTTATACTTAATAAAAATGTATATCATGAGCTAATTGTTTTAAAAATAAAAACAACCTGCTTTATTTTGAGAATTGATTTTTTATATTTATTACTTTCTAACATAAAATAATGAATGGATACAGAACGTTTTCAATCTATATAACTGTATTAGAAGGACTTTTAATTAATTATATTCATTTTATATTTTTAATAATAAATTCTCGACCGTTATATATGAATAAAGAAAATATTCTTTTCCTCTTTGAGAAATGATATTATCGTTTGAAAATTTTTCATTGATCGTCAATAATATAATCTTCGTTGAGTTTTATGAAATATCTACGCTTTAAATATAATTTTTGTGTGTGCGTATTAACATACTAATTATAAAGTCATTGCCACTTGTCTGAAATTTTTGTTGTAATGCGGCATGAATTTACTAACGCAAAAAGCAAAGTTAAAATTACTGAGGTGAAACAAAGGCAAATAATTGTGTGACAATAATGATCAATAATGGCAAACAATGAACTAACAGAAATTTTTGAACGAATATTTATTCGTCCTTTGATTTTTTTAAAGGTTTTTTTTTTCCTGCTGTTTTCTTAATATAATGTCTTAAATTTGAAAAGGATATTGGATTTTTATAATTGGTACATTTTAATATAATTGGGACATTTTTATGACAACACAGCTTTACGTTTATTATGAAATTTTCAACTAGTTTAGTGCGGAGTTCAGCCATCGAAGTCTTGTGTTTATCGAAAAAAATATTTACCTATTTATTATCTTTCATTCTTTTATCGTATTTACTACATTTTTGTAATAATATTTTATGTATTTGAAATGATTCGCGGAAGTATGTTGACTTTATTCCAATCCAGACAGCTTGCCTCCAAGTGTGTTTATGGATATTTGCCGCGCATGCTCAGCGCCTCTTTTTTTGTTGAAAATTTCAAATGATTGCAAGGATCAAGAGAAATATAATTTTTTTTTCTAAATGAACATGAATTAGGTGCTGTCACATTGCGTTTACCTTTTAAACTCAATTAATTTAGCTCCCCTCAGGGGCTCACCTACTTGAGGTGAGTACGGGTGTCCCAAACCCGAGGTACCCAGGGATCTATACTCCCTTTCAATTTATTCTCCTCTACGCCTTCTGCTGTTTACTTTATTTTCTAACCCTCGACGGCAAGCGAGGGAGCTCTCCATGAGAAGCTGTGGCCGCTCTGTTTGCTTTTTGCTTCTCATGGACAGCTAAAAACCCCACGTGTTGGCCGTGCGTGGCGACCCTTTAGACGGGTGGTGCATTTAGGTCCCCGATGCATCAATCGGCTGGTATTCTAGTCGCATGTCTGGTATACTTAAGAGGATCAAGCGAAGGGGTCACTCCTTGGGCTTGGCGTTAAGGGTGGTCACTGTCCCCGGGGGTGACTCCCAGCGTATAGGTTCTGGTCAGCATTATGGCAAGTACCGAGGTTGGAGAATTTCCAGAGCCGGCAACTACCATCCCTTGTTGGGCTCCGTGGTGGGCGATGCCGCCGGACCCGAATCACTCTCAATGTCATATGGGTTTTTTTTCTCACGTCACTGAAGCATCATCTAATTCTCGTTTCATGATTATTAGCACTCAAAACACATTTCATAGAGTTTCTCCTTTCCTTGTAAACAAATTAATACAATCGACAATTGGTGAAGTACAAAACATAAAAAAATTACGCTCTGGCGACCTTTTGTTGCAGACTTCAGAAAAACAAGCTGTTTTTATCAGCAAACTTACCAAATTGGGAGATTTTCCGATTCAAACATCTTTGCATAAAACTTTAAATTTTTCACGTGGTGTTATCTCTGAGCCAGATCTCATCGACTTGCCTGAGGGAGATCTCGTGACAGAATTTTCTGACCAGCAAGTATGCGCCGCGCGTCGTATTAACATCCGACGTGACGGTCAGTTTATACCAACGAAGCACATCGTCTTAACTTTCCAAACACCAGTCCTACCAAAATCCATCAAAGCGGGATACCAAATTTGTAGAATCCGGCCTTACATACCTAACCCTCTCAGGTGTTTTAAATGTCAAAGGTACGGACATTCACAGCAAGCATGTCGTAGTAAAACCACTATGTGTGCGAAATGTGCTGAACCTGGACATGACGTAAATAACTGTAATTCAGATACCATGAAATGTGTCAATTGCTCTGGGCTTCATACTGCTTTCTCAAAGTCTTGCCCTAAATGGACTCTTGAGAAAGAGGTAATATCCACGAAAATACGGAAAAACGTATCCTTCGCAGAAGCGAGAAAATTAATCAATGAAAGAACTCCAAAAGTTGGTATAGCTTACTCTGGTGCACTTAAAACAACACTAATATGCAGTAGTACTCAAACAGATTCTCGCATTACTCAGTTATCACCGACTAGTACAGTTTTAAAACAAAGGACAAAATCACCAGGGGTTTCCACTGTTTCTTCCCAGTCATCCAATTGCCCTGCAACAAATAAAATCACCAAGCGCCATCGTAGTAGTAAAGAAAAAATTTCCACTTCATCTTCTCATAAACCAATACAAATACATGCAAAGCAAAGAACAAAAAAGAAAGCTCTAATGAATCGACACCTTGTAGCAAAGGATTTCTTAAAAACTCATACATCGTCTTCTGAATTCTCCGATATGGAGCTAGATCCGACAACCTCTAAAAATCAATCAGGTGGGGATAAAAAGAAAAAACCTCCAGACAAAACCCAATCTTGATGGCCAATTTTGTAGCCTGGAACTGCCGTGGTTTCCGTACTAAGACAACTCAGATTAAAGACTTAATTAATGAAACCCATCCGATTTGTATAGCTCTGCAAGAAACTTATTTGAAACCTTCCGACTCTATGAAAGTAAGACATTATAGCATTATACGAAGGGATAATGAATCTGATCGAGCTACTGGAGGTGTTGCCCTCCTGGTATCCCATAATGCACCCTCGTCTGTCATTCCATTACATACAAATTTGCAAGCTGTGGCTGTTCGAGTCTTGAACCCTTCTTTGACGACAATATGTTGTCTCTACTTGCCACCCAGTACTCCGGTTGAATTAAGAGATCTAAATGCCTTAGTGGAGGAATTACCATCTCCTTTCATCATAATTGGTGATCTAAATGGTCATAATCCTCTCTGGGGAAGCGAAGATGTTAATCCTCGTGGGAAGCTGATTGAAGAGTTTATTAATAACTGTTCATTGTGCCTGCTCAATAATGGAGAAGAAACATATTTTCATCACAGGAGCAAAACCTTTCATTCGCTAGATCTCGCTATATGTTCACCCTCTTTAGCTCCGTACTTGAATTTTAGAGTAGGAACTGACTTGCTCGATAGTGACCATTTTCCCATATTTTTAGATAAATTAACTGGAAATGATGTAAATCATTCACGTCTACCACGATACGTTTTTCAAAAAGCTGACTGGATAGACTTTACTTCAAGGGCTCTGATAACACGGAATATGGTTGAGAATGGGGATTTAAATAGCGTTGTAAATTCTATAACTGACACTATTATAAAAGCTGCAGATGCTTCTATCCCAAAATCGGGGTCAGGAAAAATCAAATATAAAAAACCATGGTGGAACCCAGATTGTACAAAAGCACAAAAAGATCTTAAAAAGGCCTGGAATGTTTTTAGGCGGCGACCTACAACAACTCATTTAATTCTTTTTCAAAAAGCCAAATCTATAGCAAGACGAGTTAAGCGGCAAAGTCAAAGGACTTATTGGATCAAATTCGTATCAGGTATAAATTCTTCTGTGACTTCCAAATATATGTGGACCAGCATTCGGAAAGTTTGCAGTATATATCCTGATCATTCCATTTCTTGCCTTAAAAAGAATGGGAAAGACATTTCCAGTATACAGGAAATGGCTGATGCTCTTGCAGAGGCTTTTGCCTCTGTGTGTTCATCGAGTAATTACAAGGAACCTTTTCTTACGCACAAAAAACGCCAAGAAAGGATCAAATTACGCTTTAAAACGAAAAGGCACCTCTCATATAATGCCGATTTTAATATATTGGAATTGCGCAGAGCATTATCTGTCACGAAACAAACAGCACCGGGACCGGATGGAATTACCTATTCAATGCTACAACATTTACCAGATAGATCCCTCCAAAATCTTCTGTTCCTATATAACAGAATTTGGAGGGAGCATGTGTTTCCTGATAAATGGAAATTTGCTATAATAATTCCTGTACCAAAGCCTGGAAAGGATCCTCATGAACCATCTAACTATAGACCAATAGCTCTGACCAGCTGCTTGTGTAAGGTCTTCGAAAAAATGGTAAACGCACGCCTCGTTCATATACTGGAGGAAAATGAATTTATTTCTCCTTTCCAAAGTGGTTTCCGAAAGAATCGTTCAACAGTTGATAATCTTTTAGCTTTGGAAACGGATATTCGTACTGCCTTTATAAAAAGGAACCATTTGGTATCGGTGTTTTTCGACATAGATAAAGCATATGATCGAACATGGAGATACGGAATTATGAAAAATCTTTACGACCTCAATTTTAGAGGGCAGTTGCCCCTTTTTATTCAAAATTTTTTACACCATAGATATTTTAAAGTGCGGCTTGGTAATACCTATTCCAATGTTTTTAGTCAGGAAGAAGGGGTTCCACAAGGCTGCATTTTAAGTGTGACGCTATTTGTATTGGCTCTTAACCCTATTTTATCTGTTATACCAGCAACTGTTAGCAAGACGCTATATGTAGATGATATGCAAATTTCATGCCACGCCCGAGACATGCGATACATTGAAAGACAGCTTCAGAAAGCGATAAATAACATTGTAGATTGGTCAGACAAGCACGGCTTCACATTTTCCTCTCAGAAAACAGTCGCTATGCACTTCTGCAAACGGCCTCTTCATCCGGAGCCAGAGTTGTTTTTGAGTGGTAGTCCAATTTCCATTCAGGATCAACACAAATTTCTAGGAGTAATTTTTGATAAAAGACTGACTTTCCTATCGCACATTGCATATTTGAGGAGTAAATGTCTGAAGTCATTAAACATTCTGAGAGTTTTATCCAATACTTCTTGGGGTGCCGATCGAACGTGCTTGCTTAGAGTCTACCGCGGTATCATTCGATCAACAATCGATTATGGATGTGTTATTTATGGCTCTGCTAGACAATCTTACCTCAAACGTTTGAACGTTGTCCATCATCAGGCTCTCCGACTATGCATTGGAGCATTCAGGACTTCACCAGTAGCTAGTTTGTGTGCTGAGGTGTTTGAGCCTCCTTTGTCGAATAGAAGAACGAAGCTATCATTATTTTATTTTTACCGTATTTTATCCAATAAACGACATCCTCTTCATGAGAAAATCCGGAATGAGGTTGACGACCGTTTGTTTAATTCCCGCAAATTATACATACCTCATTTGGGATTGCGTATTCGAAGAATATTACCAAATGATTTTAGTGATATACGGATATACGCGGATGATAATCTGAATTCAGCTCCATGGATAGAAAATAAATTGCACTACGAAGACCCTTTCAAACAATTTAGAAAATCGGACACTGATAGCAGGGTTTTTATTTCACTTTATAAACACCATCGGGAATTTTATTGCTCTTATGAACCCATTTTTACGGATGGTTCTAAGTCATCTGATCATGTGGGTTGCGCATTTGTCCATGGTCATCGCATTATAAGTTATAAACTTCATCCTTTTACTTCTGTTTTTACCTCTGAATTAACTGCTATTTACTTAGCCCTTAAATATATTGATGAACAACAGATCCATAAATCTGTTATTTACACAGATTCTCTGAGTGCTCTGCAAGCTTTAAACTCGTCATCTCTTGATCATCCGCTTCTACAGGAAGTGAAGAAGATATACCGCCTTCTATGTGGGAAAAATATTAGAGTTTTGCTTTCCTGGATCCCATCGCATATGGGTATTTCTGGAAATGAAATCGCCGATACAGCAGCTAAGTCAGCGAGCGTCATTTTGCCCCAACGTCTTTCTTATAAAGATATGCGCACAACTATAATTCGTTGGTGCTATCGCCAATGGCAAAATCAATGGGACATGGAGACTAACAACAAGCTCCATTTTATTAAACCACAATTGGCCAACTGGTCTTCAAAACTAAGTAGACGCTATGATGTCATTTTATCCCGACTACGTATTGGTCACACTCGCCTGACACATAGATTTTTACTTTTTTCCGAGCCTCCCCCAATGTGTGATGATTGTGGCGTTATGTTAACTGTTCGTCACATTTTGATAGAATGCACCCGCTTTATTGACCTTCGACGTAACCATTTTAAATCCAACCATTTTAATTTGGATTTTTTATTGGGTGAGAATCATCACCCAAACATTTTCTTATATATTAAAGATGTGGGAATTTTACATGAAATATAGTCTGGTTTTTAATAACTTTCATTTTTTTATCATTTAAGTAGTTTGAACACAGCCAATTACATTTTTACAATACAAAACTAATTTTAGCTTGATGGAGGAATCTTACACTGTTTCGGCGCAGTATATTCTATATCAGGATCTTGCGCCAGAAATTCAAATCCAAATCCAAATCCAAATCAATTAATTTAGCAATACTTCGAGGTACTTGTTGCGAAAAATTTATTTTGTTGCCGATTAGCCGAATTGAATTGGAAACGGGGAAAAGCAAGTATATTTTATATTGTGCATGGATATATTTCAAAATTAATTGTTCTAAAGGCTGTTGTAGACTTTAATGTGTTTTATTTGTTTTATGTCTTAAATGCACGTAATCTAATAATGTTTAGAAATCGTTTTGTGAAAGCAGTGAAAAAATAATAAATATTTAGTGGTTGAATATTTAATTAATCAAATTAATGTCTTTTACGTCATTCTTTTTCAGTATGCACTTTTCTTCATAAATTTATGCAGCTGAATTCTCTTATAATGTCATGTTCGATGTTTATGTAAATTTTACAAAGTGAACAATTTACTGTTTGTCTTTACTTCCTTTTTATCTCTTTTTCTGTTAGCATATGATTTAGAACTATGTTTGGATCCGATTTATAAATATTTCATGTTTACTGCCTACAAATAATCGATTAAATATATGTCCCCAAATATATTAATATATTCATTCTTACGACCGCACATTGTGGGTTGAATTTCAAATAATATGTTACATAAAAAAGAACGATTTAATTATAATCTGCTTAAATTGGGAGTATTGCATTGGCTACAGACATGTATAATTCATATAAATTTTAAAAGTTGAAATGCCACAAATTAACCTAACAAAATATGGCTCGCCGTCGCAGTAATATGTCAATAGTAAAGATACATAATAATTGTATATTATTCATAGTATTCAAAGCATGTTTTTCACCCCAAGTTCACTTTTTGGTAGGCATATATGAAATTCTTTTGATTGTAATTATACGATATTCTATACTACAATACTAATAAGCATTATGCACCTATTAAACTATTTTATTTTGTTATTTCTATTTTTAAGAGACTATATTATACAATAAATATTATATATATATTTAGATTTTTAAACTATGACGTTTATATTTATTTACAAAATCTATCTTAAATAGATAGAAATAAAAATATATTCCGCTGAACCTATATTCACATATTAGGCTAAATTTGGAGAGATTATTTACACACACACACACACACACACACACACACACACACACACACACACA
>JAOUZG010037474.1:283703-304420 GCA_026289955.1 Argiope argentata
TTATGGATATATATATATATATATTGTTCCATAAAACTCAATAGACACCAGAGTGCAAAGAACGTTAATCTGCATCAAATATGAATTCAAATGATGTTCTTATTATGGTGAAACCCGCATCGTAAATTACCCAACGTACGAGATTTTATTAGGCAATTATGCTGTCTGTCTGGAGATATTGTTGCAGACGATAGTGACGTCAGAGCTTACGTCCGTTAAAATATATATGTGATTTTACTTTAAAGAAATCAGCAACTGTATTACGTCTAGGACTTGAAAGAAATGTCTGTTCTGGTGATAAAATAATTGCTTTTACATCTATTCTAGGAAGTTAGTATAAACTGACGTTTCTATTGTTAAGTGAAATAGAATTAAAATCATTATTATTGTCTGTCAGAATTTTAGAGGTTTAAAAATTAATATTACAAGTGTGCGAATTAAAGATGACATGTTTCTAACTGTGCGATTAATTTTGAAAAAAAAAGGGGGGGGGGAGGTGGAATTGTAAATTTTTTTTCAAGTATAACTTACAAACAGCATTTAAATCTGTTGCTGTTAAATGTTTTTTGTTTCACTTGGATTGTCAAGAAACTTACTCGATTTTACTGGTTCTTAAACCGTTATATTACTGCAAATTTTAAGATATTTTTTTGAGATGTTATAATCACATATTAATGTTTGTAAATACAAATTTAATAAAAATCGTTCTGCATGCATTACTTTCATTGAATAGTCCGTTCTAAATCTTGGCCTTGCTTAAAAAAACAATTAGACTCAGCATTTATGGTTATATTGATTATCTTCATGATAATTAGAATTCCGCTTGAAGTTTGAAATGCGAATGCTTGATGACCACAATTGATTATATTGACTATCTTCATGAATGTTATAATTTCTCATGAAATGTGAAATGCGAAGCCTGAAGTTTTTAATTTGTTATATTGACTATGTTCATGATAATTAGAATTTTACATGAAGTCTGATCTGCGGAGGCTTGAAGACCTTAATTATCCCTATAATCAGATTATCTCAAGATTTAATTTTATCTTTGAGATCAATTCTTTGCGAAGACTATCTTTTAATTTTTTTTGTGACAAATTCTCTTCGCTGCAGTCTCTTTGGACGAAATTTAATTGATATATGGGCGAAATTTTTAAATTTCATTTTTCGGTACTTTTCTAAATGTATATATTTTGGAAATTACAAAGTAGAACTTACATGAGAGAATAATATTCCTCTCGTCTCAGTTGATTTGGCAATCAAGGAGCAATCCGTGAAATCAAAGGCGTTTCTAAGAGTTTCGAAACCCATACCCAAGTATTTTTACGGTAAGGCTTCTCCCGTTACGCCTTCCGAGTGTTCCACTTTAAATTTAAATTAGCATTTACAATGCGGGAAAGGGGTTTAAGGAAGAGTGCACTGCCAAGAAAACCAAACTTCTTTGGCACGCTCTTGGTGCCGTAAAATTCCCCCTGTTTTGTTTGTAACCGAACGGCCTTGACATACTTGAATCGATTTCTATCGGGGTAAAGTCCGCTATACGAACTGCTGTTTGTTTTTAGGCTTTAGGCAAAATAATCTGTTTCCGGGAGTTGAATTTTCGACTTCGAGAGATTTCTTTCATAATTAATTAATATTCTGCTCTGTCGGAATTTCTCATGAATTAGCAATTTTCTCCCTCAAAAGAACTCATTATTAATGATCGAAAATAATAAATTTTTGAATTTAGAAACTAAAGTTTAATCTCTTATCTATCAAAATTTGTAGATATTTAATGTGAGTCTAATTATTTTAAATATTTCGAAAGTAAAATAATTAAATTAAGCGGGTGAATAAAAAGTTTTTATAGTTTTTGCTCTTGAAATTTTTCTTATTTTGAATGAATTCAATACCGCTTTTATATTTGTTTGGAAATTTCATGTGCCGCCTTATTAAAATAATAAATAAATAGACACAGAAATTGCTATTTTTTTCTAATTAATTTGATGTCGATGATTGTTTTTGGATTCTTGCTTTTTGCAAGTAATTATTTTAAATGTTAGTATTTCAATTTTCGCAGCAAAAATTTAAGAAAGTTTAGGAGGTGGAGATTCCATAGAGCATGCAAAGGATTATAAATTCGATATAATAGTGGATGTGTACGGGGAGGGGGATAGAATTTTTCTAATTCTGAATTCATTATTAAAATACATTATTGTCGTTGCTCCGGAGTAGAGTTTTAACAACTTTTTTTCTGCAGAATTTTCAGAGATTTAAAAGCATTTTTTAAAGTTCCTGTCAGTGTTATTTATGCAGAAGTGTGTTTAATATATTTACTAGGCAAAGTTGTAACTCTAATTTTTAATATGTTTAATATTTTACTTGAATGTGTGTGCATGTTAATACTCAAGCAAATAATTAAATAGAAAATATAATTAACATGATTTATCAATAATTTCTTTCATCATAGATATGATTTTGGTTGTTAAATTTTTTTTCTGAAGAATCTTTTTTCCAATGATTTTCTGAAGCAGAAAAGAAAAGGCAATACTTATTAAGAAAAAGTACCTTTTCGCTTAAAAAAAAAAAGGATTATTTTCGTTATATAATTTGCATTTTCTTTTTGAAACCAATCGATATTATTTATTTTTTCTCTTTTTTAAGAACTGAAATGGTACAGTCATATGACTAACCTTTACTCTGAAATTTTACACAGAGATATCAAATAAGAATTGAAGTGTGAAAAATAATAATATGGCTAAAACTGTTTAATATCGTTCGAAAGAAAAAAAAACTTTTTTACTTCAGATCCTTCGCTAATATAAAATAAAACTTAAAACATTATAATTATAATCAATGACAAATAGTTGGCATTATACGAAGGCCAAAAGCGGACATATCTCCAGCAAATGACATAAAACATGGTTTACAAATGACATTAAACAGCTGTCGCTTTAAAAATTTAACTTTATTTCATTGATTATTGGTGTTTAAAATAAAATTTTGTGTCAACACATAATTTACTTTTAATATAATTTGGATTTTATTCAAGGTTGTTGAACAGGCTTAGTATTCTTTACTACGCATGCCTTTTGATTAGGTTGGGAACTTGAGCTATTTTTGAAAGGAATTGTTTGTTTTTGATTTCAGCGTTATCTGTCGTAATACATCCGACCTACTACTGTGGTAAAAAAAATTGTTGGGAATTTTGCCGCAAAGCAGAATTGATCGATTTATTATTCAATATTTTTGCATCGGTTTCGAAGTAATTTATTCTTACTGCATTGCATTTCTGCGAACTTTCTTTACATCCTTAAAACATACTTTGCATTCGTTTTCCAGAAACCACATCAGAATCCTTATCAATCCTTATTTTCCCATATACGTAGTGTAGAGAAGGTATAGTAATCATCAAAAAATTCAAACTCGAAATTTTGACAAATCATCACGCTTTCGACATCTCTGAGTTTGTCGCAAAAATGGAATTGTACTGCGGCTAACATTTCAATGTCCACTTTTTGATTTTTGTTATTCAGTGTTCATCTGTTCTTTGTTGAAGTTGTTTTGGAAATCTAGAGTTAAAATTTTTTGTCTTATTTAAAGCAAATCGATTTTTGAGATGATATTTTGAAATAAAATGCTGAATGTTGCCAAATATTTATGTAAACATTGAAAATGCTGAATGAAAGTTTTGGAAATGGTTTCTTTCTTTTTCTATGTGTAACATTTTTAAAAAAGGCATTCACTATAATTTTAAAATCACAATCATAAATATAACATTACTAGATTAAAATTATTTTTGGAAGGTAACTCATTTTCCCGAAATCGAAATTTACAAAATGACCTAGATTAGACAATAATGCTTTGTTATGTTTTGCATTTTTTTTTTAAATTTATATATTTCTAGCTGAACTGTAAACAAGACTTTCCTACAATTTTGCTTATAAGATTGCGAAAAACCACTTAAAACAGGGAATGCTTTTTAAAAAAATAATCTTCTTTTTCCTTTTTTTGACCTTTGTTACTCGATCTAAAGTACATCCCTTCAAAAACTAGATAAGTTACCTTGTTTCAAAGTAACCTTCTTACGTTGTAACTGAAGATCACAAAATGGCCTAGAATTAATATCAATGTTCCATTTGCCCGTTTTTATTTTATTTCATTTGAGCTGATATTGAATTTCAAGTTTTTCAAGGTTTGAATTGTCTTTCAGAAAAATTACCGTTATCAGCCTAGAAAAAGTTTTGTCTCGTAAAAGCCGGAAAAGCAAGTTTGCTTTATGTTTTATTCAAAACATTTCAGCTGTATATTTTTATAACTAGAAATGGCACGCCTTTTCTGCCTTTTAGATGATCGTCTGCTATATTTCATGAAATTTGGAAAGCTGTATGTATTTATCTGCAGGTGTAACATTTGAATGCCGTTTTACACGTGAAGCACTGACCTGTTATATACATTTATATAAAATCGAAAGATGTATAGCTATTTTTGATTCAACACCACATCAAGACAAAAAAAGTACTTATATATTTAGAAAAAAATGTTTCACTGCCTCTGCCCTTGCATGCTTACGTTTGCATAAATATGAATTTTTAATTGATATAAATTGTAAATTCTTTCATTATACATTGGTGTTGTTACCTAGAATATTTACTGAATTACAACCTATATTTATAGGATTGTGTTATGAGTTTATAGGCTTTTTTAGATAAAATAATTAGAAACACAGCCTTCATTGACCAAGTTTGGCCGAACTGTTTAATTTTTTTTTAATGAAAAATGTTTGAAAAGGGATTGATTTGAGTTTTAAGAAAAAAATCGTATTCGTATATTCAATTGTAAGCCTTATTACCATGGTCGGATGGTACAAAAACTGGGGGAATCCTCAACTGATTCCATCAGAAACCTCTAAGTTCGAGAGTCAAATATCCTGCCACTGGTATGATGTGGAAATTTGGAGAATGTGGTCTGTGTAAGTGCCTTCATCAGCTGTTCATCATTTGTTTTTAAGCTGAACTGTATAATCCAAAGAAATGAAGTATTGCATTTTGATTTGGGTGTATAAAAAATGCTTTAGTTAATTTTTCCCCTGTGGGATTTTTTAAATACAATATTTTAATTTTAGAACTTAACTATACAAATGTACTAGCTTATTTTGTTTCAAAGTTTAAATGACTTTGCCGTTAATTGCATAAAGTCTTAAAACTTCCTAATTTCCTAAAGAGATGATTTTTAAAAAAATATTTTACATAATTTTTAATTTTTATTCTTCTGATTATTGTTACTTAGTTATATGCAATGACAATTAGTAAACATTATTAATTAGATATTTTTTCAATAAAGTATGATAAATAATATGAAAGTTGATGTAGTTTCTTTCTGTTTTTTCCAACAGAATGCAATCATTTTGTAAACAAATCAACAATTGTTTCATTGAAAGATATTTTGATGTTTCTCTATCTCATCGTTTGTAAGCAATTTTGTTTTCCGACTTTGCAATGAACATTGCCACGCTTGCGATAGCCGTGTAAACATTGCAACGTTTTTCAGCATTTCCGATCACAAGATTTTAAACTCAGACAAGAAATCTGACAATAAAAATTACAAAGACGGTTGAAAATTATTTTACATACGACTGTCTTCCCCTTCAAGATATTCCGAATGTTAAGATTTCAGATAAGATAAGCGTTCACCTTATTTTGAAACGCTTTTATTCAATTTGACTCTTTTTCGTACTTGTGAATAAGATATTGAGTAATCGATTTTTCACTGATTTTTGAAATTTAGTACACTTGCGTGTTGCCGTTAATGGTGCACCATTTTAATATTTCCAGAAATTAGTAATCAGCTATTGAATTAAATTTTGCTTCCGTTCAAGGGGCGCCAACTTATGGTCTGTTTGTGAAACGGCTTTCTTGATTTCATCATATTTTACTAATTAATTTAAAATCGAGGATTAAGTAACTGAACTTTAATTTTTTAAAAATTACAACGATGGTGTTTTAAAAAATTGTTTTTATTTAAGTTTATTTTGTTGATAAACTTCTTCATAATTAAAATTTTACTTTTGCATTTTTTCTAACAGCTGGTAGAAATTTTAAAAAATTTTTTCTCAAATTAAAAATAATAAGTATGAGTAATACAAGCTTTTATCCTTGTCCCAAATTTGAAAATTTTCTATTGAAGAAAATTTGGAGAAATTGTAAAATTTAATTTTTTTCATTAATCTAATTATCCTGTAATCTCATATCGGATTTTTCATCAAACAATTTTATTTATGATTTAAAAAAAAGGATTTTTATTTATGATTTTATCCAATTGAGTATATTGGCTTGTTTTTGTATCTTTTTTTAAAATTATTTTTCCCATTTTAAAATGACAATCTGTTCTATACATAGTAAAATCATCAATGTTTGATTAACGCATATTTTTTAAAACTAATATGCTATTGATTTAAAAATTGTTTAAACGATAATTATGGTAATTAAGTTATAAGTTATAAGCTAAGTAATTAAGTTCTCTCCCTCTCTCTCTCTCTCTTTATATATATATATATATATATATATAATGATATTTTAAACTCTCAAATTGATTTCTTAAATTTCAATTTAAGTTGGCCATAATAACATCATTCTAAAATATTCTCTTATTTCCTGATCCATTCCAGTTGTTCTTGCTAATTCATTCAACAGAAGCTCTGTAAAATTGCTGAATCATTTAAACACCGGCTATTTTCCCACACTCCAGGTGTAGGGATAAAAACTACCCAGCTTAGCACATTCCATTAAAAGATCCCTATGATTCCCTTGAACGAGCTGTACATGTGATTGGCAAGCGTCAAAGATCCCTATTAAAATCTAAAGGTACATATTCAGAGGGATAAAAGTTTAATCAGCAATTTCTCATTCCGTTTTGTGTCGTTCTTTGTTGTGCTCGTCGCTTACTTGTACATAATTCCTGCTTTCCCGTGATGGAATAAAACAAACTTAAAAACTCAAGGTATCATCCATATCTTCGAAACCACCTTCTGATTTGACCAAATTATAATTATACATTACATATATATATTTCATGGATGTTTCTTAAATCACACAATACTATATGATTGTTACCGTGTGTAAATGGTTAATTGCTTGATACGAACATCGTGCGAAATGCTCTGTACGAAAGGCCGTTGAGCCTGGATCTGCCAATATATGACGCGCAGTTACTCCTTAGTTAAAGAGCATACTCTTCAATCAAGTTTTTCCAATGTTGTAATTAAGTTTTTGATTGAAAATTAATCAAAAATTAAATTTAACATCGATATCTCATCGCACAAATATCATTTTTACACTTTTAATTCAAGCGACAAAATTTCTATTTTAATGCAGTTTTACTCTAATTTTAATAAACTTTTGGAAAATATTGTTAAGCATGTTTGATTACATTACTTTTTATTGTTTAATTATTATTATTATTATATCAAACACTTTTTAATGTATATATTGTCATTACTTTAATATTAAAATTCATAAAAAAATCATATAAAAACAGGCAAATGAACTCTTAAAATATTATTGGATTACAACATATCAGTCTAGAATCTCGAACACCTTTCATTTTGATATCATTTTTTAATTATTTTTTTTCCTTGTATTGTGAAAGTATTTTGATTCACCCAAGGCATCGACATCATTTGGCATTTATCAGAAACCAGATTTCTGAAACCAACTGATCTACTATTACAGCTGCCAATCGTTTTCTCTGTTGCCGAAAATAACCGCTTCTCCTAATGACAAGAGGATGTCAGCTACAGCACTTAAAAAGGAAGTCTCAAGGTCTGAGTAAACCAATTGATACGCAGATTTTCTCCACCCCAGACATGCGTCATTTTATTTGTAGATGCTGCAGTGAAATACTTTACTCATTTTCTTGCACCGCTGAATCAGTCGTCGCAAGATATGGTTTTTGCAGCTGGCGTATGGAAATGTATTAAAAATACCGTAAACTAATGAATTCATGTTGCTAGGAGCAGGAACTGTCAAATTTTTATAATTTTTTGCCACATAAATTTGGGAATATACATGTTCTACCTGTGTATATGTACCATAAAGAATGCGATCCATCAAGGTCGAAGTTAGAGTGCAAGCGTTTAACTATTGGTTAAACGCTTGCTAAAAAATGATTAAAATGGTTTTTATATTCACCAAGCTGAAGTTTTGGAGGTCTTTCCATTTATTTTACTATTAAGTGCGAGGTAAAAAAGAATTAAAGTGGTTTTAAGATTCACTAAGCTGAATTTTTGAAGGTCTTTCCAGTTTTTTGGCTATTGAGTACGAAGTAAAAAAGAATTAAAGTGGTTTTAAGATTCACCAAGCTGAATTTTTGGACGTCTTTCCATTTTCTTTGTCTATTGAGTGCGAGGTAGAAAAAGAATTAAAGTACTTCTAAGATTCACTAAGCTGAATTCCAGGAGATTTTTCTATTTTTGATTATAGAGTGCGTAGTGAAAAAGTCTCACCAAGCTAAATTCTTGGAGATTTTTTGATTTTTGACTCACTTAAAAAAATCATTATATAGTTATAACAAGGGAAGGTCAATATAGTAGTCGTCACCGATTCAATTTCAACCCTTAATAACCTAGAGTTTCAATTTTGATACCAATCTTTTAAACCGAATGTTCACATTACTATTTTTTTTTATAGGTTGTCTGTACGTATTTTACTGTTGTATAATATTCTTTCCAACGGAATAAAAAAAAATCAAATGTCATTATTGTTTTATTTTATCTATGACATATTACTTGCGCGGCAAAGTGAACAAGTAAACACATTTTACTAAAAGTTTTGTGGAATACAAATTTGATATATTTTCTTTTTCTGAAGAATATAAATACTTTTGAGGTAAATGAATACATTATTTTCGCTATGAATCAATGTTTCGCATTATTTCATGCATAGGTATATCTGATTTCTTTATGGCGTTAATGCCTGAAGTATCAAAATTGATACCTGTTTTTTTTTTCTAAATAAATATGTAAAATAAATATTGTGATTTTTTTTAGCTATTTTTCCTTTCATCTAGACCCTCAAGCAAACACAGTAATATTAAAAATAAATCACTTTCGTAAATCAGGCTACTAAGGGTTAAAAGGGCACTCAAAGATTTTTTAAAAATGTGTTTGATTAATATGGATTAAATAGCACTTCCTTTAACATTTTATTTTATTTTTCACGTAAATATTTTATGTAAAATTCTACCAACAAAAGTAATATACCGTACCATTGGTAGTACGTGTACCATAGTTGGGTTTTTAGCAAGCAATATTGAACCCCGCATGGCGTGCACGCACAATTCAGATCACATGCTATGTGGTTATTCTAGAAATCATTGAGTATTTTGCTAAAGAAGAAAGAATGTTACCTCACTATATAATGTATGATAATGTGTAATTAAACGTTTGGCGCAATTAAGTTTGTCGTCTGATATTTTATAGATTTCATTATTATGATTAATCAAAGTTTGAGTTGAACAGAAAATCAAAATAATCTATTGATTAGTTTATAAAAACAATTGAGTTTAAATTTCTGAAATATATTATTTAATACTTACATTTTGAAAACTTTTCTTGTGCTACTTTAAAAAGCATTCGAATTGTTAAGGAATTGGAATTCGAAATTTAATTTTTCCAATAATAGAGTTATGTATGATTTTTTATAATTATATTCTTTTAGTGAATTATTTCAGTTATAGGAGTTTTTTACTTTCGTATGTTAATTAATACCTATTTATAATAGTTGTTGGGATTATACCAGCAAAATAAATGCTGTGATTAAAGCTGTAAATTCATATATAATCGTTAAGAAATTTGTGAACTAAAACTTGCATTTAAACAAAGAGCATAATACTTTTAATTCATAATTTTTCTATATTTCATATAGAAATAAGATTTTGTTTATCAAGTTATGGACTTTTTTGCCATATTAAAAAACGAACCCTAAATAGCATAATTTTGCAGAATTTGTTCAAAAAGAGTTGTAACCACCAAAGACTTAAAAAAAAATATTTTTTTCTAACATTATGCAATATTGCATTAAAGACCAACAAGTTGTATGTAATTATTTCGTTTGCTAATGACTGATGGATTTATAAGAATTGGGATTTGTTCGTTAATAGTGAGAATTCTTTGCTCATTTAAAATACAAAACATTCCAGTTGGTTTTCATTTGTGGGAAGGAGGGGGGCGAGCATTTTGGTTTTCCAGGATATGTGACAGACAAAAAATATATATTATTGATGGACATAATTTATTATCATAATAGAAGCACAGTTTATTATGCAACTTGTTTATAAATTTAAAATTTATGCAATTTAGTTTCCTAAGCTAATTATGAATCAGTCTCAAATGATTTTGAAAAAATGATTTACTAAGAAAACTTTTAATCTTTAAAAACTTGTTTTGAAATTAAATTTGATTCTTTTTGCCAATAAATGTAAACTAGTTTAAATAACGATTAATAATTATTTCTTGATTTGTTGATAACAAAACTTGCATTCTTCCTGAATTTTTTTTTTTTGATGACCTTACATCATTTTTGAAAGCGCATAACATCATTTAAAAATTGATCACCATATCTCAATTATGAGAGATTTTGTACTAATTAAATTTTTTTTATGTCTAATTTTATAATCTAAAGAAGTTGAATAAAATTTCTATTCCCCTCTCTGAATTAAAGATAATAGAAAACGATTTTCTGTCACCCGAAATTTTAAGGAAATTTCTATAGAAAAGTTTTGTAATTTCTAAATTAATTTAGAAATTTTTCTAAAGAAATGTAATAATCGCATAGTAAATTGTTAATTTTTCCTTAGAATTTTTTTTAAAGTATTCATTTTTTCTTTATTCCAGTTATTTGGTTTTAATCGACGTATTTTTTCAGCTATAAAGGATAAAAGAATAAAGATATTACTTAAAAAAAGTTTGTATTCTTTTAAAATAATTTTTTAAACTGTAGTTTTTATTATTATTGTTTATTATTATTATTTTATTATTTATAGAGTTATTATTTTTGCAAAGAAGTTTGCATTAATAATGATATCTGAAACTGTGCATAAATTTCTGTAATACAATACAAATAAAAGCCTTTTTCATGTTTCTTAATGATCAGTCCAATGACTTTTCATGCGTTATCTAAATATTGATACAGCGCATTTTGTTTTCCTATCTTGGTTAATTGAAAGCCCAATTAATTCATATTATATTTTTGTTTCCTTCTCTATATAATAGATGGCAGCACGATCGTAACAGAATAAAGTAATTTCGTCCAACTTTCTTGGCTATCTATCAGTGTACTATGTCGAAAGTTGAACTTCTTGGCAAGCAATTCCTCTTCTGACTGACGTTCAGAGCCGTATTTCATTTCATTTGATATTTTTAGTTTCTTTCTCTTGGAGGGGTAGGACTTGTCTGCAAAAACAATGGAACTGAAAAAGCCCCTTTCAAACGAATTTAAGACGTTTTCCAAGAAACTTTCTTTTATTTATGTTTTTGAAAGGGGCATGGGTTTATATTTGAACACAAAGGTTCTTAGCTCTCTTTCGCTGCCATATCTTGCCCTTAAACTTCCTGTCGAACCTTGCAAAACATTAGTTACTCATTTATTTTCTCGGATAAAGGAAAATAAAAGTGCTTGTATGAAATTAAATTTATTGTTCCATTGTTTACTACTTTTATTCAAACATCACGTGTCCCCCAAAAATTATTCCATCATACGTGGTAATTTCAGTTCGTATCTCATGGTAAATAAAAATCCCTCGCAATGATTATTCATATTCAAACGCAAAGAAGGAAAGCGTGTAAATTATACACATCTTTCTCTATATCCAATTATACCCTTTCTTTTGAATAGAATCTAGTTTTATGTCTTTGCACATCAAGTGAGATTCCTAATTCCCTGTTTGATTTGCTTTAATTTCTTGTTCATTTCGTGTTCTGATTTATTATGTATTATACATTTGGATTTAGATTAAGGAAAATGTCACAAATGATTTACTTTAATTTTTTAAAAGTTGAAGAGTTATTGGTTACTCTTGACTGTCATGTTAATTGTTTCCTGAATTTGCTGATGCTAACTTCGCTTAAAAAAATGTCAGTTTTTAGGAAAATATTGAATTGCTTGAGTTTTTACGTTCCATAGTTTGTATTTGCACGCACAGAAATTTCGGTCATCTATCTGGAATATTGTGTTAACAAAGCAAGGAAAAAATATCCAAGAAAAAAATGTACCCATAAGTGTAAGGATGCATAATATTATCCCTAAGACGGAAGATCAATGATAAAACTATTTTATTTGTTTCGGACCCAAAATACTATTAAAACATTTTTTTTCTTTTCTTATATTTAATCCATAACGCGGCTGACACGTTTTTTCTTGAATATATTAAAGCGTTTGTGAAATAAGTAGAGTAAAACGTATGAGCAAATTTAGATTTGGCATAATTCTTTCAAAGTTTATTAAATGATTTTCTTTACATACTAATTTAGAATTAAAGGGGAGATTATTTCTTAAATACTGTATTACTTTTCGTTTGGTTAATATAAATTACAGAATTTTGGTTTAAAAATATTTTTGTTATTGTTGTTTTAAAAAACTGTTTTGTTGATATTAATTGATACAATTTATTAAATTTCTTCTGCCTATAGCTTATAATATAAAAAAATGTTTTTTTTATACCTTATTGTTTAAAACTAGCAAGGACTCGCGCGCGCGCACACACACACTATTATTTTTATCATTATTGGTAGTAGCAAAGGTTACCAAAATTTTACATTTTTAGGATTTAAACAACAATTGTAAGCTGTAGGACAAACAATTGGGCATGTGGAATGTCACCACACACACACACACACACACACACGCACACACACACACACACGCGCGCACGCACACACACACGCGCGCGCGCACACACACACACGCGCGCACACACACACACACACACACACACACACACACACACACACACACACACACACACACACACACACACACACACACACACACACACACACACACACACACACACACACGGTGTTACTAATCTTGAGTGAGTATAAAATATTTCAGTGAAACGATCACTGTACATACAGAAGGGTTTTCCATTAATTTTGAGGCAATGTTTTTTGAAATATATTTCCATTGTATGTCTTTTTGCCAAAAATCACAATTACATTAGATTATTAACATTTATCAATGCTAAATGAAGATTTTTTTTACCAAACTTTTTTTCAACATATTACAAATGATATTCTGATGCGAAAATGTAACGCAATTATACAGGATAACGCTTTTTATTATTTCCTTTTAAAGAAATTAGCTTTTATTAATTGCAAATAAGTTTTTTTTTAAAAAAATATCCATCAGTTTTTTTTTTAGAAATTTGAATTTAAAAAAAGCTTAATTATTTTAAGTTACAATATAGTTTTTTTTCCTTTTTCAAATAGTTAAAATTGATTTATGATAATATTTTTTTTAAAGTCTACCATATAAAATTGATTATAAATGCAAGAATAGAATTACGAAGTTAAAGGGAAAATTTGAACCATTCTGGCGTAAAAATATTAATAGCGTATACTGTTAATAAAATTTATGTAGTTTGAAAACTGCTGTAAAATAAATTTCCAAAACGGGTGCGTGATATCTTGAATCATATCCCGAGTCAGTAGCACTTCCGGAAAGACGTTGACTGAAAGAAGAAAAAATATCTCGCTTCCGGTATCGCTGGGTTTGTGCTCACATTAGTCTCACCTCGCCGTGTTTCGTCGTTCGCTTCTAGAGAATTGATATAGGCAACTGTGCATTTTCACACACAGCTTGGAGGACATTGACTTTCCCGAATCAATAAATAATTCAGATAATAACCTCGAAATTCTGTCATCTCTCATGTGAGAGAATTTATAGGTGTTTTTAGGCACTTGCTGATATTACTGGTGCAAAAAAGGCCATTTATTACATGTTTTTTTTGGGGGGGAGGGGGTTGATATAACTTGTGAAAAATGATTGTGATGAAATTTGTGATTTAAAATTATTGTGGCATGTTTTTGGACGGCTTTAAATCTATGTAAATCTGTCTATTTTATAAAGATCTTGCCAACATTTCCTTTTTTTTTTTATTGGATAACTTTCGTTGGAAAATCGGCGATGCCCCCTGTTTTGCAATATCTGCCCTTAAAAGTTTTCATGGTAGCTCAGAAAACCCTCATATTTTTTTCTAAAAAATCTTTTTTACAAAAAGTCAATTTAAAAAAATCCTATAATTGCAAATTTTAATTATCATATGAGAACGTTATTTTTTAAGTCATCATTTATCTTAATTTAAGTCATTAGCCAGTTTAAAGTTTAAACCGAATTGAAACAATCACGAGACTTTTCTTTCGGTATCCCTCTATCTCGAATCGGTCGAGCTCCAAACCTTTGTTTGCCAGGTAGAAAAATTATATATATATATATATATATATATATATATATATATATAATATAATAATATAAATCGAAGGCATTAGTTGGCAAACAAAGGTTTGAACTTGAAAGATATAAGGTATTGGGATTTAGAGCTACAATGTCTTTTATCCCCGGTTTCCAGAAGTTAATATCTAAAAAGTTTTGTCAATAAACAAGAAAACGCAAAAAAAAAAAAAAAAAAAAAAAAAAGGAGAATAAATGGAGTTTCACTCAGTGAACAGTTAAAAGCAGTTCCACTGGTGCATTTTAGTACATATTCGAGAGTTCCTATGAAAAGAAAGTGTAATAGAAGACGGAGCATCCCCGAAACACAGAGTGGTGAAAAAGGGACGAGTCTCAAAGCAAGGGCACAACTGGACGTCAAAGGTTTGGAGCTCGACTGATTTTGAGAAGAAATAATAGTTATGGTGTCATAGTTCCACATTAGCCTTTTAAAAACGCATCTGCTTTCAAAGAATTATATAATAATAATAATAATAATAATAATAATGTAATACTAGTAAAAGCAGGTAAAAAATATATGCTATCAAAAATGTCAATTATTCATTGACATTTTTAGGCTTTACCGGTATTTTTATGCATTGCCTACGCGATTTCAAGCTTCAATTATTCAAAATCCTTAACGAAAACAGCATCATATTCGCACATAATAATAATAATAATAATAAAAATCGTAAACATGTTTACATTTTTATTGAAAGGAGAATTATTACCGTAAAATTAACCCTATAGGTTTTTCTACGTATTATTTGAATTCTCCTTTCTTTTTATTCTTCTTGAAGTACCTATTTTTTCATAATTTCTTTATGTTTTCACTCCTATTGTACATTAAAATGCTCATTCCTTCAGTTGTATTGTTCATCAGGCACTTTTCCTTTTATTTTTTTTATTTGTCTTGTTACATGTATTCGTATTTTGCTATTTGTATGTATGTTTCTAATTGTTTGAACTTTATTTATTTTTATTATTATTAATGTTCACCATTTATACACAACCAAAAAGGTGCCACATGAGCTTCAGAAACGGAAATGTGGTAGACGAGTTTTTTTTTTTTTTTTTTTTTTTGAAAACTATAATGACTAAAAACTGCCATTTAAACGATAAAGAAAGAAGACAGTCTCCCTTATTTCTTTATACGAAAAATAAATAACTGTAATGTACAGTGTATGATTACTACATGAAGGAATTCAGTTGTTTCCCACCATTTATTTACTTTCTGATGTATCTTGATTGCTTTCTTCCTGAATAAAACTAGCATTCTCTCTTCTCAGAATGAGAGCGGTCTAAAACATCAATTTGCATCAGAATTTCGAAATGCGAGAAAGTTTTGGAGAGACGACTCACTCTGATTTTTACACTTCGCATCATCCATTTCCTTTACATTTCACAAATACTTAAAATCATGCTTTTCTCATTTTGATAAATCAACTTACTCTATAATTATCTAAATCGTTCATAAAAATGACCTATTAACTATATCATTGCTTATAATGATATAAATTTCCGGCCTTGTAATGAATAAATGATAAGGGTCTTTTAGATATTTACTCTGTCCCTGTCCCTTATTCCCGAATTAACTATTCCCCTTATCCTAAATCCTGAGTGATTCCTGTCAAAGCAATGCCTGTCACCCTTTCCGTACTATTTTTAAATCCCTTTTCCTCCTCAATCGTTGTTGAACGGAGGACAAGGGGATTTGTAATCTGTTTTGGTACCTCAATGTCTGACACGGACTGCTCTGTGACTCAGCCCTTCCAAGAAGACTGATAGCGCTTGGCTACAGGGTGGATTGAGGGCCCCAAATCGTCTGAGGACTCTTTTCCATCAAAATTGATTCAAACGTGAATCATCGAGGCACTCACTCTCAAACTTTTATTAGCCACTTTTAAAAGAGTACCTGGTGATGAAACGGCTTTTGGGGTGATGTGATGTCATGGCGGAAGACGGTGGGAGGGGGGATGGCTGCTGTTTACTTTTCGATTGATAAAGGCGACTTGCTATCTTTTGGAGTAGATGTAGCTGCTCTGTTGTAGATAGGTTTTGGCGGTATTTCTTATTTTTTGCAGGTGATGTTCCGTTTATTTAAGGCTTTTTATCTTATCAGAGCCAATTTGATTGAGCGACCATCTAGTATTTTATCAAATTTGTAGTATATCTTTATTGCAACTTCCGAGTAAAATGTTAGATTCAATGCTAAAAATTTTGTCATATTTTCTATTATATATATACTAGCTCTTACCCGTGACTTCGTACGCGTGGAAATTTTGATGTGTATATGTGAGAACTGACAATCTTATCACAATTTAAAATGTTATCAAAACCGTATGCGTGCATAAATTTTCAATGTCAATTGGAGCAACGGAAAGATGTGAATTTTAAGCACCAGTTAGGGTATAGCAGTGCAGATTAGAAAATTTTAATTTTAATTCATCTGCTTTTTTTTTAAAATTCAAAAGCACTTCTGAAGGAATCAAAAGATCTATTAATTAACAATGATTAATTTTAAATTTATTATACACTATGAAAAGTAATAGAATCGTTTGAAATAATCAGTCGAAAACCTGTTACGTCTAACATCATTAGCGTGGGGAAAAAATTACTTAAAAGCTATGTGTTTGAAACTATAAAGGTACTTTCAAAAATTTAATCGAAAATGATGAAAAGAGGCAAAAGCAATATGTACAGCAAGAAAAAAAATAAAGATAAATGAACAGGAAATATCGAATTATATTAACACAAGAACAGCGTAAGAAAAAAAAATTAATAAATCTTCCTTTAGAATAGTAAGATAATATTAAAATGAAAAACAGAAACTGGAAAATAAAAACAAACGATTCAAAAAGCTCAAGCAGATGCTATCAGATTTTTTTAAATTTTTTGACGGAAAATTCGGTTTTTAATTGATAAAAAATAACCACTCAATTAACCGAAATAAAAATTAACCTATGTTCTTCTGTAGACTATAATCTATCTGTGTGCTAAATTTCATTTAATTTCCTTCAGCCGTTCTGGTGTGATTTATTTACATCATCCATCCAAACTTTCACATTTATAGTATATATATAATATGAGGCGTGTTTTTTCGTTGTTTGTTACTTTTTTTCTCCTACTGCGTAGACTACTATACAAATGCTTTAAAAGATCTATGGCGTACTGCATGCTTTAACCTCACTATCAGGAATTAACAGAAAATTATTCTATTCCAGATCAATATGTTGCTGATTTATAAAAATTAACCCTTTAAATAGCAATTTTTATTCAGAACGGTTTATGAAATATATTTGGTGTTGCTATTGATTTAAGAGTCCTAACCATTAAGCTTTATTAAATTATTAGTTTCTCACGTGGCCCATAAAAAATAAGCTTCTGTTAACCTGGCACAATAGGTCATGATGACGGCTTAAACTGACGTAAATACTCAAAATTACATCGTTAGGAGTTGCAAATAAGTAGAAATCAATGTTTGTACTAGTTCTTTGTAGCTCTTTGGAAAAAATTTATATGGCGAACTATCATATAGTTATGCTTCTATAAAAATATTTGGGTTATGAATATTAGAGTTCCGCAAGAATTCGAGGGAACAAATTTATCACCAAATCAATCATTTTTTGCACTCATTATTTATTTAATTTAGTGCCCCCTCTTCTTAATGTAATTCTTCTTTTTTTTTTTTTTTTTTCTCCCCCCCCCCCCTCTCTCCACGTGAGAACATAATGCTGTTTTGGTTTGGACGTTTTGGTGTCCCCGAAATTTGAAAGCAAGAAATATTCGCTTTTTCATTGTTAGATAGTGAGTCACCTGCCCCATGAACACTTGAAGTTTGTTTTGCTAATATTGTTTAAGATATTTAGTTAAATTTATTATCAATTGCTTTTCACTTGTCAATTCTATGAAATGATGTTATCTTCCAGTTTGTTTACGATTTCTTACTTTTAAATAATTAATCTCGCTCTCAAAAGGTGATCGTTTAGTGTTAAAAAAATTTTTTTTTTCAGTTTTAACTATCGCAATTTTGTAAAACGTGACTTATTTTTATTCTTTAATGATATTATAAGCGCATCCTTACTAATTGTATTTTTAAAAATACTGTAAATATTAGAATATAATTTTAATAGCAATCTGCCTTACGTTCATCGGATTTTACCACATATACAATATCTTCTAGTAATAATGAACCTTTTCGTCGAAATTACTGTTTTCTTTTTTTAATCTTAAAATCGGGAGAGCTCCAAAACTTTGTTTGCCAGCTAGAAAAATTGAAAATGAAAGTTTAAAAAAATATCATTAAAGAGAAAGAAGTCTCTTATTTTTTTCAAACCGCTTTAAATTGGTTAATGACTTAAATTAATTAAGGCAAATAATCACTTAAAAATAATAATTTTCTCACTTGATAACTTGAATTTTCGACCTTAGATTTCATTTTTTTATGTTGTTTTTTTTAATTTAAATTTATTCTTTTTTGAAAAGGGAACAATGTAAAATTTATTTTCTGTATGATAAAGTTTGGAGCAATGCATAATTTCGTTTTTCTCTGAAAATTAAAAATCAACTTTTTTGTTTGGTTACTGAATTTCGAATTACTTGTTCAATTAAGTTTAAAGTAAGAGATGGAAATATTGATCTCAAGGATATTAAATGTAGGTTGATTCCCGCACATCATCTTGCTTATCTTAAATAAATTCTGTAATTTGTGATTTTTTCCCCATAAGTATTCAAGATGAATCCTCATTTTCTGTTATTCACTTATAAATTCGGGAAGTGAATTCTTAATAATCACCCGCATTTAATTTCTACCACCTGTCTAACTAATGGTTCAGCTACTTCGAAAAACAGGTCATATGCTGAAAGTTTCCGAATCTGTCGTTGCCAAAATTACCCGAACATTAAAAAAAAAAAACTATAAGTTACTTTATGACGAATAAACAAACTCTTTTCAAACAGTGTGCTTGTTTGTTATTATTCGCAAATAGATATTTTTCTTTTTGTGAATATCTGAAAGAAATCGTCAACAAATTAGTTTAAAAAAATCGTTTTCGTTTCCAACATATTAAGGTAACTTGCTAATATTGTCGAACAGCTGTATTTATTTTGGAAAAAATCACTTTAAAATTATTTACTATTTCTGAATAGATTATTCGGCAGGATATCATATTGGCTGTTGGAATATTAATATTGAATATATTGATTGTAAATTTCACTTTATTTGATATGATTGAAGCATACGAATTAAGAATATGTCTACAATAAAAAACAATCAAGCTGAGTTTGCTTTTTAAAAAGTGTATATATCACAAAATAAAAGTGGAAGTTAAAATTCTACTTAGGAATTAATTTATAAATAATATGAATCTTTTAAATTCTTAACTTTAATACTATTTAAAGATCGCGATCGAATATTTTGATTGTGAAATTAGTATGATTTCATCGTAACAATAAAAACACTTTACTAAATAATTTTTTTAAAAAATTGAAAAGAAAATTATAGGCAAGAAATTGGTTTGATTAAATAAGTAATTATTTGTCTTGAAGATAGTGTTAAAATAGTTTTCATAAGAGAATAAAAGTAATCGAAAACAGCTTGATTTTTAAATTAATATATTTTAATTGATATTTGATATCTGAAAACTTGACTGTGAGTTTTCTCTTTTCTCTGAGAGCATGTCTACCAAATTTTATTGAAATCAAATAAAATGTATGGATTGATATAAACGAATATACATGAAGAAATATTCATTTGTATATAAATCGATAATTTTTTAAAAACTGAATAGTTCCCTTTTTTTGAAAAGGACTTTTTATTTTAGGCTTGTTTACAGAGGGAGCAAATTTGGTGTAACCGCAGTTTTTTTAAAAACTCGCCACATTTTAGCATTCCCCAGTAATCTATTATTAGAATTAACTTAATGGAGTTATTTTCAGTGTTTTTAATTATCCGAGAACATGATATTGTTTTGGCTAGGAGGTTTTGATGTCTGAGAAATATACGGACAAAAGATTTTTTACCTAATTTTACCAGTATTGCATTGTTATTACGTATGCTTCTTTGACAGAAGATGCGTTTTTAAAAGGTTGACCTGCTTTTAGCAGCATCGCTTTATTGTTACGTATGCTTCTTTGACAGCAGATGCATTTTTAAACTGCTGACGAAGAACTATAACAGCATAGCTTTTATTTCATTTCAAAATCGGTCAAGCTCCAAGACATTGTTTGCCAGCTAGAAAAATTGAAAATAAA
>JAOUZG010037474.1:332067-353175 GCA_026289955.1 Argiope argentata
AAAAAGTTTTTATTGGAAAGATGTATTTGAAAGTGACGGCAGGGGGAGGTATTTAAGAAGATGAAATTTTTCTGTAGGGCAAGTATAAAATAATTTTAGAGTATTTATTTTTAAAAGGTAGACTAGGACGATTATTCGCATTCTGTTTATCTCTCATATCTGTTCTGATATATTAGTTCTTTGAGTGAATTTCACAAGTGTCTAGAAAACAAATGAAGTGAAGCATTCAAATAAAACTGATATTTCTGAATTTGGCTATATTTCTTCAATGAGCTTACTTCCAATTTTTGTTTTTGTATAATGCTTGAATTTCATACATTAGTCATTCACTTGAACTTTCATACACAAGCTCTTAAAAAAGAATTTCATACATTAATTATTAGCATAGAATTTCTTACATAAATGGTCCTTGTTGGCACGGCAATGTAACTTACAAAAGAAAATGAAGAATAATGCTTAAAAATTGGAACTTCTTCAGTATAAGAGTAACACATACGTATTAAAAAAATAAACATTTTTTGTCCTTTTTTTTTAAATTTTAAAATAAGGTTTTAAAGGATGAGCACTTGCTTAACATATGTCTTTCATCATCTACTTTTCTTTTAACAAACAACTTTCTGCAAGTGCCCTTTATTTTCATTATGCATTTGAATATGTAGAAAGATTTGGCTCTAGTTCTCTCTGTCTCACCTACAAACCATTCTCGTTAACTACAGAACAAATCGCGTATCTTGGAAGAGACGAAAGGCCAAAGAAGTTAATCCTTTGTCCTTGTGTCACAATCTTCGCTTAACGGTAATGACAAATGATTCAGTCTATTTCATCTTGACTGCCATGCCTTTCCCGTCTTGATAAAAGTGTCTTTTCTGGTAGCGTTGCGAATCTGTCTCCTGAAAATTCCTTTCCATTTTGATGGTTCATTGTTTACTTAAAGTGCATAATTTCATTGCTAATTGTAGCACGAACATCGTAGAGTTAATTTCTAATTTAGGTCAAGGTGGTGTGTTTCGAACCAAATGAGATAAAAACAAACATTTTTTTACTGCTTCTGTTTTCAATTGAATTTTGAGTTTGATAATATTTTTAAATATTGTGTCTTACTACGCAGAAAGATTCTCGGTAATATAATGTCAACCGGTTTTTCAAAAATTAGCAAATTACTTTTTTTACCTGGAGGAGGGGGATTCCAGGCATGTTTATTTTTATATCTTTTACCATTTTCATCAATACGATACAATGAAAGAAATAAGTTAATAGCCTTATCAAACTGACCATATTTAGAAATCGTATTTTAAAATCTGGATTATTTAAAACACAGAGTTGTTACCGCCATTTCTTAGTGCTTCAGGATTCTAAGGACGGAAAGTCTTCCCAAAGTGCAGTAAGTACAACCTGGAATCTGCTTCACCCGAACATATCCTTGATTGTTTGGGGTTCCACCTGGACGATGTTCATCTTGATCCTCTTTTAGCGCTTGACTTCGCTAGGGTTCGTAGGTATGATCTAGCGGCCGCTAGATCATGAAGAGTTAAAAACAACAACAACAGCATATTTATTATTCTCAATAGCAGTATGAGACTGTTTCCGTTAGAGAAGTTCTTGTGCGGTATAAACAGAGCTAATTACATAAGCTCTAACAATTGATTAATTTTTTTAAGTCTTATATTTAGCGGAATCATGGGCTTGAAGTTATATTAAAACGATTTATATGAAATCAAATATAAACAATATCTCGTGTGAACGAACTGGTCGTTTGAGACTGTTAATTCAAAATAAAAATCCAGTCGTAAGTGTCTTCTAATCTTATAAAATCCGTTGTTGTTGTTTTTACTTATGGCACTTGCCATGAACAAGCCCCCTGCTGATACAACAGCAGATTTAAGCCGAAAGGAGCGTCTTTTGTTTTTGAAGTGGCACCAACTAGGGCCAAGAGTACGACTTAGCTACACACTCAACACATTTGCTTGCACAGTCCTTTTTACAGGAGGGGCGCAGTCACACATCTCACAGATAGCACACAGAAGAACAACCCTGCCCAAACCGGGACTCGAACCCGGGACTCCCAGAACACAAGGAAGACGCACTACCTCTGAGCGAGAAAGCAGGCTGATAAAATCTTCTCGAGTATTTGTTTCAACCTTTTTTTTTTAAAAAAAAATTTGTATGGCAAATAATCAATTATCATGTGATGAAGTACAATAATATGAGAGTACGCCCTTTCTAATAATTTGATAATCTATCATAATTTTTTGTCTTGGTAGTTAAATCTTTTTAATTATTTTTAAACTGTAACATGCAAACGCAGTAATATAAACGTGTGGCGTTCTAAAAGTACATTGAGGGATGTCATACATGACAGTTAAGGCACATCATTCGATGTATACATACCTAGTCCTTGAATGAAATTATAAATTATAGGATTGATCTTCGAAGTGACTTAAATTGCTTTAGCGTTTAATTTTAACCGTGGGAAACTAGAACAAAAGGATTCGAATTAAGAACCAATTTTGTGATGATTAGTTTAATTAACCCTTAACTCCAATTCAAGGTTACGCCGTTTCCGTTTAAAGATACCATTAATCAATCTTGGGATTAAGGAGAAATCTTCAACTGGGGAAAGAATTCGTGACTACCGAAAAATCAATACTACAGTAATCGTTTTCCTTAACCCCGAAAGCAAACTTTATGACACGAAACACAACTTATCCATTTAATCAATTCAGAATTAACTTGAAGAAGCAATGTCGTTCTTAAACCGTCCGTTTCTTCAATCAAACCACGTTCTGTTACATGCTAGTGAGTGAAACAGAAAAACGCACGGACTTAACTTCCAAATTGCCATTAATTAAATAGAAACATTTGGGAGAAATGATGAGGGTGGGGTGTGGGGAGCCCTGGCAACGCGTCACGCTTACCCCACATGACGTCACACGTATGGGTGAACGGTTGCAGTGTGCTGCCGTACCCCGCATCGGGAACTGACTGGACTATAGAAAGAGGCGGCTGTTTTAGAAGGCCTTTGTGTTTGCTGACATCTGCCTGCATGTTTGGAGCAAGGGTAAGCTGCGATTCGAAATGCTTATTGTTGAATTCAAAAGAACTATGTCTGTGTGTTTCGTCTATAGTTGTGTTATATTTATAGATTAAGTTTTTTTAAGTATAAATATGAGTCATTTTGCTTAAATTTCACTGCCTAGAATAGTATAAATCATTCAACTTCCCTTTCTGAATATGTGTTATATGAATGAAAATTTTTTATATAGCATTTGAAATTGAATTAATAACATTTGATATAACGTATAGTAAGATATAATATTATATTACATAACATATATCATATGGAAATACATGTATATAACATCTGATATATAATTTGAAATTCAATTACTTGCATTTTCTAAGTTGTGTTTTTTGACTCTATACCTGTGTAATTAATTTTTTGTTCAGTTATTTATTATACAAGTGCTTATTTTTTTTCCTAGCTTGCCCCTTAATTATTTTTTAAATTTAAATTCAGATTTTATTACAGCTTATCAGTGTCTTTTTTTTTGAAATTATATTTAATGTTCTAATTTTACATTAAATATAAATCTCTAAATGATTTTAATGATTGATAGCTTATTAAATTTGTAAATTATAAATTGCCTTGCAACACAATTTAATAAAAAAAAAGGGAAGTTTTTATCAATTTTGCTATTTTACCCCCCTCAAAACCATGAAAATGTTGAATTTTTTATTAATTATATTTGACATTTGTTTGTATTGATGAACTTCTGAAAACTATTTTCTAATTAAACTCTTCAACAAAAAGTTTTTTCAATTAATTTAAAACTTTTTAGCTTAATATATTAGGCATAATTAATAATGTACTTAAGAATTGTATTAGGTAGCTATTGTTTAATTTATTTATATTGCACAATATAATTTATTTATGCTGAACAATAATTAAATGATCGCAAAAAATCGTTTGGCTAAAAAGAAGAAATAGTAACCTCGAAAGTTTCTTATCATTTACCTTATTAAAATACTTTTTTTGCTTTCTCTTATTAATATTCATATTAATCATACACAACTATGTTACATTGTCCTTCCACTTATATTATTTATGAACGAATCTTTTTATTAATTATAAATATTTAAATTATTTACTAACGAATAATTTTCTATTAACAAAAAATTCAGTTAGATAAAGCGTTGTCAATTAACAAGTAAATGTTGTCATGAAATATTTTAATTTATTGCCTGTTAAACGGAATAATCCTTAGCTTTTATTTTTGTACAATATTTTACTGCATACGTTCATTGCTTAAATATATGTCAAGGTCAAATTTATGAAGCAGTAGCATGACTGTCAGCTGTCTAAAATCGTTATTTTCACTTACAGATGCTTTAATCGCAAAACTAATGATTTTATTTATTTATGGAATAAAATCTGCGAACAGTTTTCTTTCTACAACTGTTTTGGGATAGATCATATTACTTATTTATGCTATAATGTGTATGGTTTAATATTAGATGTCATTAATAAAATTGTGGGATAGTTTTTTAAAAAAACATTTTATAACAGCAGGCAGGAATTCTTAAATTTGTTGCCGTTAAATATAAAATTTTATTTAAAAAATTGAATGCACCATTTTTTAAAGCTTCCTTGAAAATTTCAAAAACTTTAATGATTTCTTTGCATTTATTGAAATGTTATGTTTACAGAATAAAAGATTTATTGCATATTCTTTTTCTTATCCTAAAGATTATGATTTAATTGCCGATTTAAATTGCATGCTACGGAGTGCTTGATTCCTAACCTCCAAACGGCCCCTTAGCTTTCTTTAATTCTTTTGTGCCTTTCATTTAAATGTTTTAACTTTTACCATTATGATGACATTTGCTATTGTTTCATTCACCACAAAAAGATGAATTAATCGAATCATATTTCCCAAACTTTGGAATAAAATTCATTATTATCAAGAATTATTTAACAATTTTTTTCCATTAAATTATGCACTCATTAACTATGTAGTAAAATACTGTGAGTGTATTTTCCCCCCCTGTTCGGTGCCGTCCCATAAAATACTTCATTTTTCACTGTGTTATGATATGTAGATTCCTGTCGTTCATGCTCTGTAGTTGCCGTTTACCTTGCAAAGCATAAACAAACCTGTTCATTTTAACAAAAGTAAAATATTCAGAGATCCTTGAAAATCTTCTGTTTATGAAGAGGTCTGGACTAATTCAATATTGTTCACTGAACTTCGTGCTGTTTACTCGTATTTATATGTAGAAATGTTCACCGTTCTGGATGCGCAGGATCTGTTGAGAGCTTTTTATAAACAGTGCTCTTAATGACGTTTTACGTTTGAAAAGACCTTCAAAAACATGGCAATTTTGGATGGTTCCCATCCGTTGTTTCTTCAGCATAACAAGTCTCTTGCTTCATCAGATTTTTTCGAAAGTTTAATTCACCCATGGATTAAATTGATTTATTAAAATTCTTTAAGAAATTAATAATTATATAATAAATACACAATCTTGATAAAAAATTTCAAGATTTTTAATGCTTCAAATTATGGTACTTACGTAGTATAACGTCCAACTTTATCGCCAAATTTGAAGTCGTCGCCAATGAGTTGCTAAACCGCCAATTGGCGATCGTTGGCGAAGGCGTTATAATACGCAAGTACCCAAATCATTTATAAAATTAATAAGTTTTCTTATTCATATACAAATATGTTTATTAATACAAGCAAATTTATCCAAATGATTTATGATGTTACGTAATATTTAATATTGACTTTTCCATTAATTCACAGGATATGAATTTAAGTCCATCTGAAAGTTATAACTTTATTACTTATACAATAATAGAGTTGCCACTTTAGTTGGACTATTTGATTTTTTATCAAATAAATGACAGATTTAAGAAACCTTGACAATTCATGAAAAGTGGTCGGTTTTTGAAAAACAATAAAGTTTTAATCTGACAATGGAAATTATTTAAGCCGTCATGATATACCTGAACGCGTCGCTTCTGTTCAAATTTAGAATCCATAATCTTTTTTGCAAAAAAGAATCAACTGTAGAGGCTTTTTGCCTTAAGTTAAGGCGGCATGCAGTTGCTTTTATCATGTCACGTGAACGGACTCCAGAAAACTTTTTTTCTAATCTGGAAAAGAATTTGGAAAATGTCGTAAACGCATCTTCTAATAACAAAATAAGTTTAAAGAATAAGAAATCTTAAATTTCTCTTATTGGTAGTTAAATGACATGCGCAGTTACTTTTGTCGGGTGTCCGTGTTAAATTATGAATATATTTGAGGAATTCTTTCAATATTATTAGCCAATTTTGGATATTTAAAATTTATTAAACATGGATTTTAATACATGGTTTGGGTAAAATTATGCTAATTAAGTGAAATTTTCTTTTTAATACAATTGGACGGGGGGTACTAGTCAGAAATTAGGGCTAATTAACTTTGAATGGATGATGTTTCTCTAAAAGTTAAGTATCTAAATCAAGGCATCTTAAATTACAAACCGTGAGTACAATACTATTTTGTACAGGCATTGAACTGTTGTAAGATCTCAAAAACTTTTATTTCTATTTCTTCGCTTAATAATTTAATATTTATAATCCAAAATTATGTAGAAAATCGTGCTTTCTTTTAAGAATTATTAACGTTGAGTAAGTAATGGGATAGGATTTTTTTTTAATTTATCAAATGAGGCTTTTATTTTGTATATGAAATAAATTCAAATTATCCGTTTTCTTGTCTGTTTATTAAATGTTTTTTGAGCATTAAATTCACAATTTAAAGATCCTTCGAGGCTGAAAGACAAGTGGAAATCCACACTTCTAACTGTTTAATTTTTGCATCTTGATTATTAAACGGAAAATTATAGTATCCTAAATACTAAAAGGTTAAACTAAATGTTTACTAAGCAAAATTTTGGTGAAATTTCCTTTTAAATGTATATAAACCCTGAGTGCATATATATTCCCACTTTTTTTCTTTTGCCTTCCTTTGATGAGCATGTTGATCTAATATTTGCCATGATTTGACAAAGAATTTTAAAAGCTGCTAAAAATTGAACATTCTCCTTTCATTTTGAAAAAGAACAAAGAAAGAGTCTCAAAGTTAAAAATCTCATCGAAATTGGGAGGACATCTAACTTTCCCACGTTTCTCAACGTCTGATTTCTGTAACTTCAACGATGCGAAATCTAGTGTTACAATAGGAGTCAATTTCACTCTTATACTAAGATTCGGGAATTGAAATAATACACTTTTTTTTCGTTTCTTTTTTTTAGAGTTGGCATCATTTGTTTATGGGGACGGTCAACTCTATTAGACTTTTTTTTCTGGTTATCTCTTAGTATTATTATATTTTTATTTGTATACATTGAAGTATAAATAGGTGGAATAATTAAAGAAACTTTGAAACGAAATGTGTATTTAAAAAATAGAATTTTGAAAAAATTTTAAGAATTCCAGGCGATTTAATTTCTTCTTTTTTCATATTATCCTGTATAAATTTATTTAGATCAAAACTGAATATTTTTTAAAACTCTAATTAAAAGTTAATTTTTTCGAAATATATTTATGCTTGCCTTCATTTTTATAAGAATGTTGTGTGAGTTTTTAAAATAGTTACACAATTTTTATGTTTTGCCTAATTTTCTTTTTATGTAATTTTTAACTTAAATTATCCTTATCAATCTTATATAATTTCTTTAAATATTAGATGCATGGGGTATTTAAAAGATATTTAAATATAATTAGAAGATAATTTTGAGAAAAAGTTATTTAAAGTATTCGTATTCCTCCTCTAATCCCTTCAGATATTCGTTTTATTGAACATTAAATATACTTTCTAACGCTATTTTAGTTAAATATAAGCGTATATTTTGGTGCTAAAGAGTAAAAATAACTTTCCATATTTTCGTCTTTTTTTGCTTTTCTTAACGTCCACTGTCCCTTTAAGATAGGTTTAAACGCCTTAATCGCTCACTCAAGGACATTTGACAGTCTCGACTTGGTATTTCTTTTCTTGGTTCTTTTTTATTAAAATAAAGGAGCACTTGTTTAACACACAGTCAGAAGAAAACAGCTTTTACGCTGACTCATCAAGTCTCTTGCCATCCGAGCACTTAATTTGTCCATAATGGTCAATGCATCTTATTTCTTTCTCCTCACCCCGATTGAGAGCTTAATAAAGCTTTTAAAACGTCACTTGCTCGGACCGTCGCTCTATAAGTGCTCTTTTATCGCACCTAAATGTGGATCAATACTTGAGTGCCTGCATTCTCTCTTCCTAACTAACCTAGAAATAACCTGGCCGCGTGTCACTGAGTTGGCAAATATCAAGCAAGCTCAGCGTGATGGGTTGACGTGTTTGGGTATTCTATTTGGCAGAAGATCAACCTTAAATTTTTGGTTACCCTTCCCTTACGATTTGCATTTACAGCCGCCCTTGGTGTTCGACTAGCTATGAGAGTCAAGGTCAGTTCTTTAATGTGAGATGGACTGCGATTCGAAATCTGCTACCTCGCGTTTTATGGATGTCTGCACAATGAAGTGCCTTGTTTCATAATCCTGATTACATTATCTGCCCTTGTATGGAATTAATCATGTGTTTAATTTTATTTCGCGTGTTTTTTTCGTTTTGAGTGTATCATTATTCATTCAAAAGTTGGAGACCTATACGGTGGGAAAATTGCCAAACATGTAACAAGTAATCAGATTTTCCGTCGTTGGTTCAGGAACATTATTTTTTTTGTAATTCAAAGTGTTCCTTGTTTCAATCTTTAATAGTTTAAATGTATTTCAGAGTTGACTCTTTAAATTTCATGGATATTTATAAGATAGATGTTATATCGATGTTTCTCTCTCTATTGTTTAGAAGCTTAATTTCATTTTTAACTCTGATTTAGACTATTTCTTTTCTTTTTTTATAGAATTTAACATTAAAACAGAAACACCTTTATCGGTTGGTTAATTATTATTATTATTATCAGACAAGACAAACTAAAATGTAGTTCACTTGTGGGCAAGACCATAATATAGATAAGATGGGTAAATTGTCAAAAAGTCACAGGTTCATTTCTGTATATGTAGTTATCAATAGAGGCCACCGTTATTCAAAATCTGATTCAAAAACGGAGTGCATTCAGCTCGCAATTTCCGCTAACTGCTGAAAAGTTTTCTGGTTTATTTCTATTTTTCTTCTGAAGTTCTTAAAGTCTGTCCTCCTACATAATATATCGGAGCTTTATCAATCTTATTTCAGATGCTCTTCAAGTATTCAAAAATCTGTTTTGCCATTAGACAAGTCCACACTTTCCTCTTATCATGTGTCATCAGCTCATTTACTTGGTTAGACATTCTAGATTAAGAGAAAGCACCACGACTGAGATGAAATATATCGTTTTCAATCATTCTGATACTGAGGTTTAATACAGCAGTTATATACATATACCATACTTTAACCACAAGCGCAAATTAAAAAGAAAAGTATACGAATGAATCGAACTACAGAGATTTAAATAATGGCGCGAGATCCCTTGTCAGACAATAATAAGAAAAATAACGACCCTATTTTCACTGGCAAAAAATTTTCGCGACCGCAGAAGTAAGAAAGAAAGTTCAAAGATTGTTTTATCCAACTTATTTTTAGATTATAATTCATAACAAGCTCATAAACGCATAGATTAACGCGTTTTTTCAGGTGCCTAGATCCATCGTCATTAGTTTCTCTCTTGTTATTCTTGGCTGTTCCGTTCTCTGGTATGAATCATCGCATCAGTTGCTCGTAGCATTTTTTTTTTTCTCTCTCTTTAGCAAGTTATAAAATCTTATGCATTTGGTTTCTGTCCATATTAAGTATTAGTTTTAGAAGTGTCGCTTGAAATGCAATACTTTAAATTAATTTTAAATATTTGTTAATTAAGTTTCTTAACTCAACAGAATTGATTTTTCATATATAAATAACATATATCCGGTCATTTTGATATAAAAAAGCACCAATAATCAAAAAAAGAAGACTAAAGCATCCGCAGTGCATTTGGTATGCTTCGACTCCATTTGATTGTATGCTTTAATATACAACATAAGGATCCACTAATCGAACTAGATGAAACCAAAAATCGCTTGGGTTATGCAAAATTCTTCTTAAAATTCTGTGTCATCTAATATGGAGATGATGTCTATCTCATTTAAGCATAAATACTGCCATGTATATCACAATAAAAGGGGCCGGGATGGCCTGGTTGGTAGAGCGTCGGACTCGTACTTATTAGGTTACGAGTTCGAAACTCACCGGCTAAAAGATTCCCCGAGTGTACGGCGGCTGGCGCTCTTTAAATCTGTTCGTGGGTGCAAAGTTCTAAATATCGAGAGTAATACAGCTGGGGGTACTGGTTGAGAGGTGATCTTTCTCTGTTCGAGGTCTAAATTACGATCTGAGATGTATGAATGACTTAGCATGAATGTAGTCCGCCCCCTAAAAAGGGTTGTGACGTGTGTGTAGCTAAGTCGTACTCTTGGCCCTAAATGGCGCTACTTGTAAAACAAAGAGACGCATTTCTTAGACTTAAAATCTGCTGATCGTATCAGCGGAAGCTTGTTCACGGCAAGTCCCATTAGTTACAACAACACAACACAATTAAAAAATATAAAAAGCTATGTGGAATCATTAGTAGTCAATAGATTCCTCTGAAGGAAAAGGGGATTAATGTTTTGCATGCATGTGCAAAATGAGAATAATGATTCCTTTATGTCTGCGAGTGGTTTCATGATCTTCGATTCTGTAGGTGTCATTTAATTTATCTCACAGGCATTTTGTAGATTACATTTTTACTTTTCTTCACCTGTTGCCAAGATTGCCTCACTACTGCAATCTATTTCAGAGAGAGCTCCCACACATAAGGGAACATGCAAGGAGAGGAATGTTGCAAACCTTCTTCAATGAGCAATGTTTAATTTTTGCTTTGGTATTTATAAATTTGTACTCGTTCTTGTTGGAAATAGATTGGTATGGATTAGCTTCTTACTAAGTATATGTGTACGTTATTATTTCACGTATGCAAAGTATAGAGATTGTTAAAAAAATTAAGATTCAAGATTTCGACGAATCTTTCATTTTATAATTCCTGAATTCGAAAAATACATTTTTGGAAAATGTCCGCCTGTTTGTTTCTCTGTGACAAAGATAACTTAAAAACGCTTGGAGGTTACAAAGAAAATTCAAATTTAGTATATGGTTATGACACTAAATTTGTAAATTGCTATTAAATTTTGAGCAAAATCTGTTCAGAAGTCCGTCTGTCCGGCTATTCTAAAATAAATTAACTCGAAAGCTATAAAAGGAAGAAAGCTACATTGATTTGATTGACAAATTTGGTACATAATTTATCATCCATAGAGAAGGCACCAATCGGAATCAAATCCAACAAGAGGTCGAATTTCTATCTGTGTACTTTCAGAAACACGATAACAAAAAGCGGAGCTATTTAAGTATATCAAATTTGGTATTAGATTTTGTGACTTCAAATATTGCTTTGAGTCAAATTTTTGCTTCATGTATTTCGTAATTACTGTACGCCAATATATTGCAACGCGTCTTCTGGGATAACATCTTTGTTAGAGTGTGTGAGAAAGTTATTATGGTATGAACATCCTCTGGCTCAAGAGTTAACAAGTTTTTTGAAATTACAGTGAAATAGGTTGACCCAACTATTTTTATCTTACATTTTATTAGGCTCAAACCTCTACTCTACAAAGCCATTTTAAGACCAACTTTAATGTGGCTCAAATTTCGGGAGCCACATCAGCCATAAGCTTCTAGAGGTTGCAAGCTTTTCAAAACAAACAACTGAGGAGAATAGTTAATCACCATGGTACGTCAGAGAAAAAATAATACTTGGCGACCTCCAAATTGTTTCGGAATGTATCTAAAGAACGTCAATTAAGCTCTTTGAAAAAAAAAAAATACCCCAGATTCGTAAGGAGTTACTTCAGCTACCAATATACGATCTTACTGTACCCAGCTCTAGAAAGAGACCTAGAATTGCTATTGATAATGTCTGCCAGTTTTCCAGCTGTGAAAAAGCTGCATACAAACTAACCCTGTTACCAATCTGCGTTTTAAATTTCCAAAATTATGCCTATTTAGGCCTTAAATAGCTATTGTGAGTTACACGCGTGTAATTTCTGGAAATTTTTTCAATAACACTCAAAATAGATAAATCCCCATAGTTGAAAGGCACTTGCAAAGCAATTCCATTAAAGTTCTCTATGATTACTCCATAAATAATGTAAATATTATTTTTAATTAATTAAAATGTTTAAAGAAATGCTGCCAATTTCATGACGTTAGAGCTTTGTTGCGCTCTTCCAAAGCTTGTTCATATTAATTTTAACTTTCCCTAAACTTACAAATTAAAGTACTACTCCAAATTGGGATGTGAAGATGCTCGTGACCACTTTGTCACATCGCGGAACTTCAATTCATCACGACGTTGAAGTTGCCGATCCTACATTTTTTTCTCGTCCTGTATTGTTGAAAGATTCACAAATACCACCTTTGCATATGAAAGATAATTCATAGTTTAGATTACTGATTCATTTGAAAACTCTTGGTGTAACTTAATTGCTCCAAGCATCATTGCATCCCCTTAGAGCTAGAACAAAAATGGAGAATTTTCATATTCCCTGGAACTGTCTCATATCCCTAATCGTCCTATTCTTTGCCGTAGAAAGACGGATATTTCTACGCCTTTCCCACACTTCCCTCACAGGTAAATCCGAAATGTAAACGGATATGTTTGCGGAGGGACTTTCTCTGTCGCCCACTCATGCTGCGTTTCCTCGGTAACTCCCCCACTACCGTTTCAACTGTTTTTATGAAGTCGCAGTTTTGGGGATGAAGCAACAAGAGAGGGGACTTGCAGGGAGGGAGATTTCTATTTATAGAAGACGACAGATGTAGTTTCTCCTCTTACGTCCCTGTCTGCTTGCGAAATGTTTGCAGCAGTTTTTGAATGGAACGAAAAAGAGGATTTTGTCTGCAGTTCGCCCCGGGCTGTCTTCTAAAAGTCAAAGATAAAAATAATTAGACATTAGTTAAGTTTATTTTTGAATATTAAAGGTGATTATACTTAAGTTGGAATGTTCGTTAATAATTTATTTTAGAAAAGAAACCATTTATGGCATTAGATATCTTCTGAATCAAATGTGCTGTTTTAATTCCACTACTTTTTGTATCACTAATCTCTTTTCGTAATATAATATAATCACTAATTTGTTTCGTAATAATTTTTTTTTTGTAATTATATGGAATGCGCGTTTTTCAATATATTTCAGAAGGTATATTTCATAAAAGGAAAATTATTATTCACATACTGATGAAATAAATTATGTATAATCAATTAGTACTATCTCGTTATAGGCAGTATAAAGAAAGTATAGTAAAATTCGAACTCGAATCGAATTCGAGTTGACGAATCTCCACGGTTTAGACCTCCTTGAGTTCGAAAACCATATTATTGGAAAATGTTTGTCCGTCTATCTACGACAAAGATGACTCAAAATCGACTTGATCTAGACGATTAAAACTCATTAAACTGTCTTCCTACTTAATATGATAATTACAAAATGAAGAGAGCTAGATAAGTACGGTATACAGATTTAGCATCTATAGAGTAGATACCTGTCAGATTTTGAGCCAAATTCAACGAAGAGTTGACTATCTGTCTGTTTGTACTTTCAAAAATAAGTAAATGCGAGACGAACTTAAACATTTCAAACTTGGCATAAGAATTTTTTGACTACGAGTGCAGTTTTGAGTCAAATTTTATGTTCAAACGATTGGGAAACATATGTCTAAAACACAAAGTCGATTTTTGAATGCTATAAACGTATGCTAGGGATTAACCGCCAAATAAGTCGCCAAAAAAAAAAAAAGGAGCTACCGGTCTATTCTAGATTCACGCCAAAAGTGAATATTTGTCAGTATTGTACGCCAGTACCATGTATGACCTCTTCCGGCATAACAAGTATTAGAGTATACGAGAAATTTTGCAGAGGCCGTTCTCTCTGATTACATTTCTAATTTTCTTTTCTTATCATCAAGCGTACGTTTTTTTTTAAATATTTTTTAATTGCATTTTTACACACACACACACACACACATATATATATATATATATATATATATATATATATATATATTGGTTATCTCATGAAATGATATTCGCATATAAATGAAATTAAATGTGATAAATGAATATACATAATTTTTGTGGCTATTTTAACCGAAAAAAAAAATAGTTTTGCTTGTAATGTTGAGTCTTATTAATCCCTTCAAAACGAAGGAAATAATGACAAGAAAAATATAAAAATAAAATCTGTTTGCTTCTAACAAACCGTAAAATACAGCTTTCTTGTATTATTTGCAATTAGAATTAATTCTAGTCATTATTTTATAATGTGAATACTATTTTAAAATATTTACCACTAAATCTAATCTTTTGATGCTAAATTAAAAAAAAAACTTCTATAATTCTTTTTTTTCTTTCTAATGTTTTATGAATTTTGCGATTTCTTATAGTTAATTCATAAAAACCTATATCTTAGTCGAAAATTATTTCAACATCTTTTTTCGAATTCTTACAATATAAATATTTATGAAAATTCGTATGGAGTTTAATTTATTTGCATCATTCATTAATGCATTGTATTCTTACTACCTAAGTTTGAACAACAATTTTCTTCCCATTACCGTATAAGGAGATACAAACGGGGAGAAAGAATGGAATGTTGTTTTAAAAAGAAACCATCATACTTGTGAACTATTCTCGAGGAATGCGACATATTGGCCGGAATTATCCTTTTTATGAGTCCAGAGTCCTTATCCAATTGTATCTGTCATTTTTGAAGAATGAAATTGTCCCTATAACGCGTGAACTTTTTCTGCAGAGGATTTCTTTCGATAAAGAAATAAGTGTGAATGGTGAATTTTGGAATTTAAGTAACTGCTATACATGCAAAATAATTTATTGTGTAAAAAATGTACATTTTTCTTAAATCTATCATTAAAGTTTTCTTTCGAAATTTCATTTATGTGTAGTGAATCCTATCATAAATTATTTATATCTATCTTAAATCTTATGTACCTTAATGCCGTATGTCCATAAATAATACATACCTATCATGAATCATATAAATCATATCAGATATTTGTAAACCACTGGTACAATTGTGGTAGTGTGTGGCGTAATTACTGTGTCATTCATCATCTGAGTATTAACTCGTGAAGCTTGTTTAAAAGCCATTCTTTTCAGTGCGCACTCGTACACCACCTCGGTGAAGTACTTAACAAAAATCAAATGTTTATTTCTTTAGTTAAATTGTAAATAAAATTACTTTTTAAGGCATTGCAATGATTGGAGTCAGTAAAATACTCGCGACTCTAATTGCATATGAACGGTTTAACTATATATTTCAAATAGTTTTACCTATGTTAAATGATTTTCATATTCATGTAACTAGATATCTTTTTAAATTTCTAATTGATGAATATCAGATTTCTATTGGTCTGTTAATGATTTTTCTTTTTTACTATACTATTTGATCTGAACGTAATTTAATGATTTTTTCTTCTTCTCCTTTTAGTACCTATCCTGCTCATCTTACGGATGTAATGGATGCTGTTCCGTCTACAACCTCGGGTAAGATTTTTTTTTATTTCTTTGTTTTGTTACACAATTGCTAAAGTTGATTAATATATCGTTCCAGTACTCTGAGATGACCATGAAGGTGACTGATTAATCCATAATATTATTTAACATGATCTGACTCCAAGTAGAGGGTTTAGAAGCAATTACTCTGCATTTTATTATCAAAAATATATCTTTATTTCCCTGCTTACAGTGTGGCGCATCTTGTTGTTGGGAGCTACTCTGCATGCATTCCTCCGCGCTCTCTGAGAGGCGGGAATGCTAAGTCATGCTATGCTTCTACCCCAATTTATGATTAACGGAGATTAAACACACGTCATACTTTGGCGTGCTCTCTCTGAGAACGATGGCTACAACCACTTTTCGAAGATTCTATAACATTAATGGGAGAGACGCCGAAGAATGAGTGCATTTTTGGATTTGTTCGTTACTCTAATCTTGATTTTCGCCCTAACATACATTTTTATTCAATTTTTTCCTCCTGTATGTGAATATCGTAACGCTTTTGACTGTACTATGATAATTTAGACCGCGAATAATCCGAATATATTCTATTGTTAAATATAAGCAACTCCTCCTTTCTTCTCACCCCCCATTTTGATGAATTAAACCCATCCTAACGTATGCGCAAGAGCGCAGAGGGTTTCAGAATCCGTTGTCAAACAATACATCGTTCCGATTCTCTTTTTGTAGAAAACTTCTTCAAGTAAAAGCTACAAACTTTTACCAAGTTTCTGATGAAATGGCAATTTAGATTATTTTTCATTAGAAACGTGTATTAATTTTTTGAAGAAATATATGGAAATTTTCAAATTAAACTTGCAAAAAAATTAACAATTTACTTTACTAGAATCTTTTTTTCTATATAAGAACATTACATAAAGAACATAATTAATTTCCATATCAGAACATAATTAAAGTGCATCTTAACAGTGATGCTCTATTTCCATATTCGAAATTCAGTTTTGGTTGGACTTGATTGGTTTGGAATTTTATTCTTAATCATTTTACCATAAACCTAACCATACCCAATTGCCTGCAGGATCGCATATTAATTTTTTGTGATATCAAATTTATCTTAATTGATTAGAAACATTATTCAAGTAACATTTCATTAAAATTATCTGGGTAAAAATTTTTAATTTCGGCTTGATTATCATTTATAAAAACCCTGCCAGTTAATTTCACCCACATCTTCTTACTTACATGTAGGTTGTTCCCAAAAAAAGTGGGAAAAGCTTTTCCTCTCCTTAAATATTGTAATTAGGCGTATACTTCCAAGGGAATTTTTTTAATTAATTAATTTATTTAGGAGGTAATAAAAAATTACAAAATTAAATTTATGTGACCTCTATAGCGGGAAAGTATCAACGAATTGTGTTTTTACATTCAATTAAACACATGCACGCAACTCTTTACGTTTGTATCTTCAAAATTTGTAAAATTATGTTTACTTTTAAATATTGAGAGACCAATCACAATTTAGATGAAACAAATATTTATTTCAGAAATACAAATTTAATAAAGCATTTATAAACTACCTGGCGTAATTATCTTTTCAATAATACATCATCTAATCATCATGATTTCAAAGAAATGTACTCATACTCAAAGAAAAATTTGCTAATCACTCATAATGTTGTTCATTTTAATTGATCGACAGTTGTAATTTCAACTTTATAAAAAAGTGAAAAGAAACTTGTGAAACTAAAAATTTAGGATATTTCAGAGACGTATTGGAATACCGAGCAAGAAAATAAAATTCTTTGCTCTCATTTCTGTGCTTTCTAAAAGAATGGCTTATTTAGTAATAATGCACGTGTAGATATCTTGATGATTTAAGTTATAAATAATCGTAATGCTGAGTTAACTATAAAATAATATAAACGTTATTTCCTGTATACCTCTAGGAAGTGTGTTTACAGAATGGTTTAAACTGCAATGCCCTTGTAATTGATACGTTGATTTATTTTTCAATGCAGTTTTAAGTACAGAGAATCCAGAACCCAACATTCCAAAATCCAGTGTAGAGGTTATCTCAATCTAATAACTGACATCCATACTGTAATTCGTACGAGTTATAAATTTTTGTTGCATTTATTTGGACAGCTACATGATTCATTGGTCAATTATACGATAAATTGTACAATTAGATAAAATCGAATCCTTCATTTCTCAAAAATACAATTTGAACAAACAAATGTTGCTTTATTCGAGATAGAAATCTGTCACATTTTGAAACTAAAAATCCATTCTTTGTACAAAATTCGTCATCAAAAGGAGCATTCTAGAAATGTTTAATGTGGCATTTTTAGGAACTTAGGTTGATCCATTTCGTTCATCTATTTGATTAATGGTAATCAATCTATTCGGATAATTTTTATTGCTGTTAAGTTTGAATTAAGGAATAAATTAACTTAGGTAGTACATGCTCTAAGTATTGGCGACAAATTAGTAGGCGTGGGGGGGGGGGGAGCTGCCTTTAAGTCTTAAGTCGTAAGCTCGATCGTAAATGCATAAAGATTGTTAAAAAAAATCCAAATATTTTATTTTGAACACATTTTTAAGAATTTTAATTAATGTACTATCTGACCTTTTTCTTTAAAAGAAAATTAATGACAATTTTAAAAAATTGGGTTTTTTTTTTTATCTCTTGATTGAAGATAAGCAATATCCCTGAAAATTATAACAATGATCTTTCTCAAACACCAATCAGAGATATCATTAAGTGCTTAAATTTACCTTTTAAATATATTGACAAGTTTTTTTTTAGATTGAGCGTATGAAACTTAAGGATGAGTGTAAAAGAAACATTTTGCTCATATCTACTTTTTCTTTATAGAGACTATATAAAAAAATTTATTTTTGTAATTTTAATTATTTCCTTTCATAGAAATCAAGGTATTTTCATACATTTAAATACTTTATTTATTTAGACTTTACTCTTCGAAGTATATGTCTAATTTCAATAGTTAAGAAAATGATAATAATAAATACTTTTTTCATTTTTTCACACCATGTATATATTTAAAATAGAGAAAAATCTTTACTATATAGTTAAAAAGGATGATTATTATTTACAATCAGATCACGAACTATCATCGTGTTGTAAAAGACCACTTTTAAAAGATCTTAATTGCTATAATTATCATTTTAAGATATTTCTTTTGAATGAAAATGCATCAATTAAATATCTTAGTGTCATTTTAAGCATCTTACTTTTTACCTTTGTTTAAAACAAAAAGTAATCAATTTTTTCTAAATTTTATTTAAAAAAAATTTAATCCACATTTCTATATTTTGTAATAATTTATGAATTAAAAAAATGTAGTTTTTATTTGAAATCACTGTATTATAATAATTATTGCATTGAAATTTTCTATTGTACTTAATGAAAGGATTTTTTCCCCCTCTTAGATTTTCGTAGAGCAGATTTTACATCTCCTGTTCAGGGTACTCGTACTCGCACTGTTAGAGAATATGAACAGGTATGTATATATATTTATTTAACCCTGTAGTTATAATTTTTTTTCATTAAATAGTCTTTTTTTATATTGGATATTTCATGGATAATTTATAATAATTTTTTTTCTTTCTCAAGACAATAGAAGAGCTAAAGAAAGAAAATTTTGATTTGAAGCTTAGATTATTTCTGTTAGAAGATAATAAAAATAAGAATTATCTGAGGAATAAAGGTTCTAATAATGAAGAACAAGACAACAGTGTTCAAGTTGTAAGTTTATTTGTAACTTCTTAACACATTTGTATTTTTAATTTTTGATTAAAAGTCTGCATTAAATGATTTATTAACTCATGTTGTTATTATCAGGTCTGTTGAATTTTTCATAAATGATGAATAATTTTTTTCCTTTCCCTTGCAGATTGTTGAACTGAAAGTAGAAACTGAGACCTTAAGAAATGAACTTGCTTGTAAATGTCAGCAACTGCAAGATGCCTTGTAAGTTGAAGGAGTTAATTTCCCCATGTAATTTTTCTATTTTCATCTACATAAATTGAAAGTATTATAATTGTCAAAAAGATTGAATGTGGGATTTGATGAACTGAGCATAATTTAGACTTATCTGTATCTTTTTTAAAAATACATTTTTGGTATTTTGTCTTTTTGTGAACACAATATTTCAAAAATACTTTGAGCTAATAGGAGGAATTTTGGTATTAATTTTTTGCTTCAAATTTGGTGATTTCTACCAAATTTTGAATCCAATTTATTCACAGGAAGTCTATTTGTCCAATTAGCCTAATGTATAATTATTATTTGCACAAAATGTAAAGAAATAGACAAATTAAATCAAAATTGTAAAAAAAAAAAAAAAAACCTACTAAGTTATAGCAACTTGGATCTATATAAAATTTTTAACCAAATCTAATTTTGAGTTGATATTCTATACATTACTAATCTTTTATACATACTAAACATTCTTAGCATGTACATGTAATAATTTAATAAACTGTGAAAAGGGTAATTTTGTATGTGATCTTGTTTTTAAAATTATAATTGTGTAGGATAGGATTGGGGGGGGGCATTCAAAATGTGTACTCTATTTACTTCACTATATCACAAAGTACAGAACAGGAAATTATAAAAATCTGGGTACTCGTGTTTATGACTTTGCCAGAACTTTAAAATTTATATTACAAGATTACATTTTCAATAGAGAGTGTGCAAAAAAAATTATATTGAGACTACTCCCTCTGGTTTACATTTGTTTGCCACTGTTGTCCCATCAAATGTTGTGAAGTTATCCTCTAACAATCGTAAATTTTATTGAATAGCCTTTAGTCTTATTAATTAAGCAATCAAAGAAATTCTACTTTTCTAAATTCTGTGCTTCAAATTTATGCAACTATTGATTGATTTGACATGTTCAATTAGCTAATATTAATTTAAAAAATTGAAATACTTTATTTTCTTTCTTCCTTATGTGCTATGCATTTACATTATAAATTTCAAGGACAAAATAAACATGTATTAAAATTAAAATCCTTAGAAAATTATCTATATTTAGAATTTTATCTGCTTATATTCTTTACTGTAATTAAATTATCTGATTTTTTTTCAGAGATGAAAAGGAAAAATATGAATCTGATTTAAAAGAACTGCAAAGTAAATTTGAAGAACTTCAAGAGCAATTAACATCACTTTCACCTGTAAGTAACTCCAAGATAGATTAAAATTTTTCTAGAAGAATATATATATATAACGAGGGAGTAAATAATTAATAAATATTGTAAGTTTCTCCAATCTGTATTAATTTTTAGTTGCCATTGATTCTGACTTAAAGTTTCACCTACACACACTCTCACAAAGACACACACACACACACACACACACACACACACACACACACACACACA
>JAOUZG010037474.1:353185-399417 GCA_026289955.1 Argiope argentata
ACACACACACACACACACACACACACACACACACACACACACACACAATATTATTTGAATTAAATTTGGTAAGTTGTTTTCTTTCTATGTTTAGCAAAACTGATTCACTTTTTTCTGTGAATTTTAGTTTCTCTGATCATTTTCTTTTAATTTATATAATATATTAAATAGTTTCTTGGCAAAAGAAGCAAATATGTAATTTTTTATTAAATGTGTTTTCTTGATGACAATTGAAAGTGTTCTATTTTTATGCTATTGTCAAGCTTTCTGTGTTTGGCACATACCAAGCAACACTGCATTTGAAATAAAGAGGGGGGACAGGAAATAGAAGTTTTGTAAAAGTACCTTGAAGAATAATTAGATAATAGGAATATTTTAGAAAAGTTACATTATTTTGGCTTCAGTTCATGTAGATAGTGTATGGGTAACTAAGAGCATATGCAAATTAGAAGTTGAAGTGATGTCTGCATTTCAGTGCTTACAACATAATTACTTTTAGAGCATAGATAAATTAAACTAATTTAAAATGTGTATGTATGTGTATATCATATATTGATGTAAGCACAATTTCATTTTTCAATATTTAAATGACAACAAGATAATATTTCCTTCCTTTTCTGTTGACTTTTATTTTGGTAAGGTGTAACATAATATCACAAATAAGTAATAGTTCTTTTTGCTTTGTTCTCAATATCATAGATTAAAATTTTTAATTTGAAGTAGAAATTTTATCTCTAAGAAACAGCACGAGATAAATCATTGCATTAAATTCCAAAAATGATCTGGATTTTATCTTTATGTAAATTAAACAGTTTTTATTAAAATTCCACTCATTCATTAGTTTACTAGAGTCAAACTATAAAGTGGCATTCTTTATTTGTAATTTTAAACTAAAGCATTATTTTTCTGTCTTTCTAAATAGTTATTGTTAGTCAATTGATGCAAATTGCACATTATCATCCTCACTTGTTGACTTTTTTTTTGTGTGTGCATGCATCTTGAGATGGAATTTGTTTTAAATTTACATTTAAGTTTTAACTATGGGTAATTCATTAATTAGCTTCTGCTCTTTTTACATTTTCACTTAAACATTTAATTTGTTTTAAGATTTATCAGTTTTTTTTCCACACTACAATTATTTATTTATTTTAAAAAAATTAATTAAATTGTACAGTTTATTATACATTTATTAAAATTATTTATTAAAATATTTATATATTTATTAAAAATCTTTATGTTTCATTTTTCTATTAAAAAAAGTCAACATGTCATTCTTTTTCAAATGATTTTTTTTTTTGCTGAATGCAATATATTTTTATTATTTTCTATCTTTGCATTTTTTTTATTCTATTCAATTTTTTTGTAATTCTTTTTAGCGCCCCTCTGAACAAGAATTAATGCTACTGCAAGATGAAAATGAAAATTTACAAAAATCAAATGAAAATTTAATCCAAGTTCTTGCTGAAAAGGATCAAAACATTGAGGTTTGCATTATGTCTATGAAAAGCTTTTGTTATCTAGTTTTATTTTTCTAGAGTTTTAAATATATATATTTTTTTCATTCTTTACAGCTTCTAAATGCTCAAGTGGATGAACTCTCAACTAACAACAAAGCCTTAAAAACAAAAGCAGAAAAGAGTAGTTTAGCTATTCAAGGTCTTGTGTCCAAATATTACAAAGATACCGAAATGATACCTAAAGATCTTCGTCCTGTTGTGCAATCTGCTGTTCAGGCTGCCAAAGAAAAAAGAACAGAGGACCTAAATGCTGCTGTTGAAAATTTCAAAGCATCCCTTTCTGAAGTATGTTGATTTTTTTCTCTCCAATTTTTTTCTCTATTTTAAACAAATATTTTAATTTGTGTATTCAAAATGAAACATTTTCAAATTATTCATTATATGCTGCTTTATTAATTCATTTTTAAAGTTTATAACATCTATTTGTGGAGTCAGGTACTATAGACATTTTTAGTGCAATATTTTGCATTTAGTTATAAGATTGCTGAATGTGTATCAAAAATTCTTGGGGAATTTTTAATGTTATTTAAAACATTTATTTATTACTAAAAATAATAGGAATTATATTACTGTAGTATATTAATTGACCCCTTGACATATAATGAAGCTTGAAAAATATTATTTATTTTATGCATCATTGTAAATTGGCATTTCTAAAATATCTGGAACTGTTCTCTTGCAGATGCCATGAAACATGTAAATGTGTATGGCTTCTAATGTTTAAAGTTTCTCTGTCCTCTCCATATATACCTTGGTTTATAAAAATAGACATCCTATATAGGGATGTCGTGTGTGCATAAAAATCATTATATGTGAAGTGAGATAATTTGGTAGGGTAAAAAATATCTAGTTTCTTTCATATTGCAAAATGTTTAGAAATGTTTCATACTTTACAGAATTACAAATTTATGATATTAAATTATAGTTCATCAATATTATAGTATATCAGTCTGATTAAATGTTGTATAGAAATATGAATTTCAAAATAAAATATTCCGTATTTAAGCTCCTATAATTATTCATTTAAGACAAATTAGTATTCTTTGGGCATGCTATATTTCTTTTAATTTGTATCCAAATGAGTTAAAGCTGCAGTGTAATTGAAATAAGGAAGTAATAATAAATTAACAAATTAGTGAAAATTTTAAAAGTAAATGCAAAAAAAAAAGTATTTCTGCTTTAAATTTTCTGCAACATTTGGGTTTTCTTCATTCCTAAATTTTTTTGCAGATCTTGCTGTTAATACTTGCTATTTATTATAAAAATGTGGCAATTTTACTACTTAAAATCACATAATACTTAATAAGTATATATTCTACTTAAATAAGTATATATGCTTTGTTTATGTAAATGATATGTATATTAATTTCTGGAATTGTAATAAATTTTACAATTCCAGTAATTAATAATTGTTAATCCAATACATAGGAAAAATACCTTATTTTTCTTTCTTATGTTGTACTGAGTTATGTGACGGAAGTTTGCAATTAAATTACTTTGTACTTATCTTCATTCTACTTATAATGTCTACTTTAATGCACTTGTTTTTAATCTAGTTAAGTTCTTATTTAATATGCTTGATTTCTTTTGAGAAACTTTTAATATAAATAAAATATATAAAATTTAAAAGTTTTTGGATATTTTATTTTTAAATGAATATCTTATTTAACTTTTACAGTTAATGACTGCTAATGGTGGATTATCAAGTGACGCAAAAAGCAATTCTGTTCGTGGAAAAGTAACTATCATTCACTATTCTTGCTTTAAAATACAATTGCTAATACTTAACTTTTTTATATGATTATAAGATCCAAAATCATTTTACAGCAAAGTACATTACTTAATTTTTTAAAAATAAATGTGCATTTATACTCTGTATACTACTTCACATGTTTTTTCAACTTTTTTATTTATTTAAATTAAGTAATTTCAAGATGTTTATTATGTGATGACATTATTATTAATTTTTGTTTGCTTGTATATAAGTGTGTGCTTAATTTAATTTATTCCCTCTTCTAAGGAAATTTCTGTAATTGGGAGACATTTTCTGATTTTCTTAGAAATTAAATATATTTTAAATTTAGTGCATCTAATTTTTTCATTTATTTAATAGGATTCCATGGAGGAACTGCAAAAATTAGCTGGTATTAGTAAATCTTCTGAAGAATTGGCACAAGTTTCACAAAAATCTCATAAAAAATCCAAACATGGCAATGTAAGAAAATGTTTATTTAGTTAACTAATAGGCCACATTATTTATGATTTTAATTCAAGTCCTTTATGTACAAACAGAAGTTTTCATCCAAGATGGACTTTATTTTTCAAAATTACTGTTTGCTTTTTGAAATTGTTATAAACTTATTTTAAAGACTTATGCAAAATGTAATTTTTTCCACATTCCAAAAATCAAATTTGTCAAAGATAGTTATATTTTAAGATTTCTATTTTTTAAAAATATTGATATTTTTAATACTATTGTCTTTTGCCACATATACTGTGTATGTAATTGTTCTTGTATGTCATACTTTTGCATTTTTTATATGCCTTGCTTTTATTCTTAAATAATATAATGTGTGCTTTTACATATTTATAATTTGAAAATGTTTTCCATTGTTTTGTGTGGAAATAATAAAGAACTTTTTAAAGAAATCTAACTAGTTTTTAACTTTTTTAAAGTATGAAATGGTTTTTATATTTGATTTCATGGAAATCTTCCTACTTTAGTATTTGTTTAATCTTTGAGCACAGCAACCAATTTTTTTACGGAAACCTTTTTTAAACATTCTGTGGAATATATATTAATGTATTTTGAACCTCGTTTTTTTGTATGTCGAGAATTATATATATATATATATATATGGGGAAATAGTTCTTTTATTAATGATGTAATCAATGAATGAATTGTTAAGCAAGAAAATATCCCCCCTTTTTGCCCTTTTTCCCAAAAAGTATGGAAAGTGTAAACATTTAGTCACTAGGCATCAAGTGCTTGCATACTGTACATCACATTACATGTTTAGATAACATGCATTATTATATATATCTTATTTCTGTTTTATCACATAAATTTACTCTTTTACAATGCCTCTTAAATCTCAATTATTATACTCTGAGAGTCTTATGAATATTTGACAAACTTTTACATATTTTGGAAATCCTACACTTATGTAACAAAACATTTCCAATGATCTAAATTTACAAGACTTATAATCAGGCTTTTAAAGGACATAACAATTCATTGTTACATTTTTTTCTAATAAATAAAGTGTGTGTGTGTGTGTTTAAAGCTGGGTATTAAAATGTTTGATATATTATCTTAACCAGTTGGTTCTCAGTCACTTAAAGAACTTAATAAGAATTTAATATATATTTTATAATATTCACAATAATTCATAGTATTTGCTTTTTAGCAATGAATCAAGTAGGCAAATATCAATCCATCCAACACTATAGCTAGCACTACTAGATTGCAAACTGATTGACTGTGATATGAAATATTTTTTACTTGTGTTTTATTTATTTAAAATTCCATTTTACATCCTCAACTTGAGGACCACTAATATAGAATGGAATGGTAATTTCTTTGAGCAGGATGTCAGATCAGTGATGTCGAGATGGTTTTTAAAAGGATTAAATGCTATTGTAGCTTCTTTTAAAAATATTGAATTGCTAGAGAATAACTTACGTATGGGGCATAATTTGTTTCATGAGATATGTTGTAGTAGCTAGAAAGCACACTATCACGAACCTTTTTTTAAAAATAAGTCTAATGTTATATATTTCTCTCAATGTTTTATTTCTTTCATTCAATGTTTCACCAATCCAATGTTTAAGATTGGTATAATTTATTAGATTGTTTGATTTGTAGCTTTTATGAGTTGTTAGATATGTTTTTATTTTGAGATCATTATCATGAAAGCTGTATTTAATGCATGATACTGGATATGACACACAGGTTTTTTTATTTAGTCCAGTTCCTATTCTTATATATTTCCTGTGATATTACATCAACAATTATGATTTTTTTATGTGTGATATTATATTTTGAATTGGTTCTTCTGTTGTTTTTTTTTTAAATTGAACACACTTATAAATTTTTGTCAGACTTTTATTTCTTTTCCTACATTATTTAACATTTTTATTAACTGCTTAATCACTTGTGACTGGTAATAGAACTGGAAAGGCTCTTTCATTACCTTAAATTTTTAACTTTTCTTGAAGCAGTTCAGAATAATTTTAATTTTTATTAATAATATATTGTTGTCTTTTTACTAAGTTCCTCGTCTTTTCTTTTTAATCATTAACTCTTTCTTAAAACAGAATATTTTCTTTAATTCTTCCAGGATGGTAAAGATGAACAGGTAAGCTCTGAATCACTTGAGGATTCTGGCAAAGACAAAAGTGAAAGCAGAGAAGATTTTGAGCAAGGGTTAGATATTGTTAAAGAAAATGAAAACTTGAAATTGGATAATGCTGAAAAAGCAAAGATAATTGATGAGCTGAATTCAGCTTGTTGGGAAATGGAAAAAAAATCGATACAATTGCAAAGTAAGTTGCTGGACACTGTGTCAAAAGTCAAGGACCTTGATATGAAGCTTAAGGAGGAAAAGAGCAAAGTAATTATTTTGTATATATTTATCTAATTTTGCATATATATAATATAAAATCTGTTCCTAATTTACAAAGAACAACTTCATTATAAAATGTTCTAACATTTCCTGATTCAATCCCACTTTTATATTTGATTTTACATGCCCTCTAAAAAACTGATGGTTTCAACATTCCTGTGTTTGAAGTAAAAGGATAAAAATTCTTAATTTTTATAACATTCTTTCAAAGATACCTATGAGTCCTTAGCCAAAATCTATATGTTTCAAAGAAATCCCTATAAAATCATTTTAATAAAATGATCGAAGGAAAAAATGTCTATCACTTCCACTCTTGTGTTGTGGTGTAGAAAACATATTTCTTACCTCATATTCTTTGTATGCTAATTATACCTCCTGGGGTGAATTAAATTGGTTTTAAAATTTCAAGTTTCTTCTATTCAGCCACACAATTGTTAAAATAAGTTTATATGCATATAATATAGTTAAACTTATTTTTTGCAAAAAATTTGCAAAACAGTTACCAGGATAATCTGCATTTTATTTTAAATTGAAATGTTACTCACTTTGAATGATTGAACCCATTGAATATACTGAAATTTTTTCCAAAATTTTATAATGGATATTACGGGTATCAAATGACAAATGATTAAAGCCTGCCTTTATGTATTTAAAAAAAATCAAACTATAAAAAGGAATTGATAAACAAATAATTATTTTATTTTATTTACTCTCTAAATAAATTAGAGAAAATATTGCTGATATTTTCTTCTTTGTGCTTGACATTCCTAATCTGCAATTATCAGTCCTGTTTCAAGGAATATCTTGTATGCAATGATTAATTTCAAGATGAATTACTGAACAGAATTACTGACAGACTCAGTCCCTTTCATAACAATAATTGTTTATTGTAATAAAAACATTCATTTTTCGAATGCTTTTAATCTGTCTGATAAAATTATATAACATCCTTTTTAAATTGAAATTCTAAAATTTCATCTTTTTAAATTTTATTTCAAATACAATTATGATTATTGTAATATTATCAATAATGAATTACAAAATTTGTCATTTTTAATAATTAGGGAATTTTAGAGATTAAACTTTGAATTTTTTTTTATTCAAACCTTTATAACAAGTTTTTAATTGGGCTGCATTCGTTGCAGTAATAAAAACAGATTACAATTTGTAATCTGTCTTTATTACTTATTTTTTTATTAATGCAAGTTGCATAGTTCTTTTTTTTTTAATTCCTTTTGCTAGTGCTGTATTAAAATTAGTACAGAGATATTGAAGTTTTTGTATTATCCTCACTATTCAATTATAGTCCAAAATTTCAAATTGTATCAAAAATTTGCCTCTTAATTTCTTAAAAATATGACAATTATATGACAAAACTCAGTTATATTTTTGTTCGCTATTTAAATATTTTAAATAGTCTGCAATAATGATTTTCAAGTCGATTCTATAAATGTTATACCATCATTTATAGGCTATTTTTGTTCATTAAATAAGAAATATGATAAAATATTCATCCTAATAGACAAAAATTAGCATTATTAAAATTTGACATATATTGAAATTTATGTGATTTTATTAATTCTAAAATCTACTATATATATATAGAAAATTATGATAATATTTAAAATTGTTTTAACATTTTCCTTACAAGTGTGACACATTTTATATATTTTTTAAATTGTTTATAATCATACAAATTGTGTAATATATAAAATATGGTAAGGCATTTGCATAATTAACAGATATGAATACATTTTCACTTCATTAAATAATGTTGGAATTAATATGGAATCATTATGTGAAAAAATGCAAAGAATTGCATAGAAAAAAACACCTTACCCCCCTTTAAAAAAACTGATTTTTTTTGTTGTATTTTTTATAACTACCAATTTCTAAATTAATATTAAATTACTTTTTTTTTAATCTTGCAGAATATTAGCTCTTTACCAATGAATCATGCATCTGTTCAAACTGCTGTTCAGTGGCATTTAATGCAATCCAAGTTGTCTGATAAGTTTGCACAGAACGCTGGTCGTTCCAACAATCTTGAAGACTTGAAGGAAGAAATACTCACTTTGTTATTAGTCATTGAACAGAAGGATAAAGAGATATCAGATTGTGAAGAAAAACTTTCTTCTCTGCAAAAGCAGTTGGAAATGGAAGATAAAAAAGAAGCCACTTTTGCCAGTTTAGATAAGGTAGCATTTTATGTTTGTTAAAATTATTGCAAGTTATTTGTGCATGAATATGTTCCTATTCTAACAAAAATTTCAAATGACTTATTTATTACTTTTCGTATACAAGTGATCGAATCAAACTGCATTCTTAACATTTCATTTTGGATTATACAATTTTTTAATAAATTTTAAGTTGTAATACATCTGCTTATTAATTAAAATAGCTTTAGTTATTTATGATAAATTTTGTTGAAGAATCTTTAATTTTTTTTTTGCAATGATACTTTGAAAGTATATAAATGCTATAATTATTTTTCAATGGAGTAAATTAAATTCAGATATATAATAGGACACAAATGTCATGATGTTAACATAGAAATTAATAAATATTTTGCCATTGCAATTAACTGAGTTTCAATTGTTCAGAAACGAGTAAAACAATAAATTTTTAACTAAATGGTCAAATATTGATTATATAATTGAAAGAATTTAATTTGGGTAAACTATTAGATTTAAAAATTCAAATTAGCTCTAAACCTACCGGCGAATCACTGATCCATTGTAATTGCCATTGAAAACTGGTCAATTGACCAGTTCGTAATAGCTTTAGTGTTAACAAATGAATTCATATATGTAAATGTATTAACAAGTAAAAAATTTTATAGAAACAGAATATTTTATTCAGTAAAATTTTACCTTAAAAAATTATTTACCTTTTTTGATTAATTTTTTTCTCTATTTGTTAGATTTTAAACACTAAAAAATAATAATTCTGATTATATTAATATTAAAAAGAATGCTACTGGTGATTTCTAATGAATATCAATCATTATGTTAGTTATAAAAATAATTCTAAATCATCAAAACTGATTAAGATTATGCAAATATCTTAAGAAAATATATAGTATTTAAATATTGATTAAAAAAATATCTCAATTTTTATTATATTTCTTTTTTCTTTTAATTTTTCTACTTTTGAACACATATTTGTTTCTTTGCTTGCTTTTAATATGCTATTTTAATATTTGTAGGATTTTGTAAAAGAAAAAGATGAGTTGCATCAGCGTTTGGCCCACTCTTGTGCTGTTAATAATGAACTTATGAAGCATCTCAGGAATTTAGAAATCTTTATGGAAGATTTGTTACAGCATAAAAATTTAGATGCCAGCAGTATTGAAAACCTTAGTGAATCTTCTAGCTTCTTGTCTCGCTTGAAAATTCAAAGAGAAATTGAACAATCTTTGGAATTGTCAACTATGCTTAATGATGAATTATCAAGTATGTGTAAAAAAAGTCTCAAATTTACTTTACTTACATATTGATTACTTTATTTGATTTTTCAAATCAAATATATGGTAATCTCTGTCAATTTTCTATCAATATTAAATGGATAAATGAAAATATGTTATTGATTATAAGTATGCTTTATTTATAATGTTTCAGTTTTACTTCTTAAAGCTTGAAAAAGGGAATCTTCTTTTGTCTATATGCAATAATAAAGGAATTCATAGTCCAATTTCATGCACATACAAGAAAATAAAGTTCATAATAACTCAATTATTAACTAATAGCACGTATAATTTTTATTTATGTTGAATAGAAAATATCAACTTAATATACATATGAAAGCGAATTTAACAAAATAACTTGTTATATTTCTTTTGGTCATAAAGCTTGGATAGGTTAAATTTTGGATTTAAAGCTTTAGATTTAGATTTTACAAATTTTATAGAAAGAAATATTAAATATAACATTTACAGAATTTTTAGATTTAAGTTTTAGCTAGTTATTTTTAAATTTAGAGAAAAGGGTAACAAAACCCTATTGTTTAAAAAATAAATTATTACCAGCTTTATAAAAAAAATGAGGTATAATTATATCTATATTGTGAGGTTTAATTATGTGTGCCTTTGTTTATAATTTCTAGTTAAATTATCTTATTTAAAATTTCACAATGGTATACTACCTTTTACTCTCTTATTTGTGTTAATGTATTTGGTATTAATAAATTATTAAACATTTTAAGACCTTGATTATTTTTTGATTCAACATAATTGTTTAAGAATGTTACATGAAATTGTACTTGTGTGTAAACTCAGCCATCATCAATATCTTTCAGTGGCAGATATTGAAACACATAGATACCTAGAATCATTGATTAAACAAGATAATTGAAAATTGTTATAGTCCAATTCCCAAATAAATTTTTGAAAATACAATCTCTTTGAATTATAAATTTCTAAAGTAATATTAATATTTTCACAAGTATAATCAATCAAATTCTTGTCTATTTTATTCAGTTTTTAATTATTGCTGGGGTTTTTTATTATTACTATTATAGGTGTTTTTTTTATAAATAAGTTTTTAATATTCAATAAAATATTAATACACTTCAGTAGCATGAGTCTTATTAAATATTTACTGCCACAACATTACTGAAATAAAGCTTTAAAGTGTTGATTACATTAAAAATGTCATGAGATATAAAATTCAGGTGACCAGTTTATGAAATGAGAAGTTTATAATATGCCCTCTCTATGACTGCAAAATGGCTACATCTGCCATTTTTTAAAAAATTAATATTTTCCATTTTATATGCATGCTATTTCCACATCTGAATTGTAATAAAATGAGCTATATATGCATGTTATTTTTATTGTATCAGTAAAATGTCTCAAATCCAAAATGTTTATTTGTTTTATTCATATTATATTCTTGATTACAGTGTGTGAAAGCAGCAAATTATTTGATCCTAATGATTTTACAACAAGCAAGGATTACAGTCTTTCAGCCAGATACAGGTAAAATACAGTTATGTCCCGATTAAATTTTCTTTTTAGATAAAGTTAATTCAAAATTAATGACCTAATATTTGTTATTTAAAAATTATGTATTCATGGAAGCAATTGTGTATTTCTAGGTATAATTAATTTTAAAATATCAATCAAAAAAATGAAAACCTAATTCTGTTTTATATTTTAAAGCATTTTATTTTTCAATCAATAATTTAGTTGTATTTTACAAATTATTTTATTAAAATGCTTTTTTTATTCATAACATAATTTACTTTTTGGCTGTTGAACATCACTTATTTCACAGCATGATGCTTATTTATTTATTTATTTATTTAATCAGTATATTTCATTAAATAAATATTGGTTTAATCATTATAAAGGAACTTATTAATAATCACTAATAATAATATCAATATTGTTCTGTTTTATTCCATTATTTATTTATTATTATTCTTTCGGAAACTGTTTGGTCTTATTATGTGCACATTTTTGAAATATTAAAAACACTTATATTTTAATGTTTTCTTGTTTTAATTCAATAATGAGCAGGAAAATTACCAATTAATTTGGTAAGCTAAATTATTACTTGTTGCATTAAAAAATAAAGCAACTAATGAGCCAAACATGCTCTTTAACTAAAATTTTCTTATTAAGATAATGAAATACTGCAGTTATTCTATTTTTTATAGCAGTTTCATTTTCTTTATTTGCATTTTCTGATAATTTTTTGAATGCAGAGTTGTAAGCTTTTAAAATACTTAGTGTTTTTTCGTTGATAATTTTTAATCTTTGTTCATTTTATTCTGATGTCTTTCTAAGTTTGATTATGATGATATTTAAACAAAGAAACATGTTATAAATGAATAGTTTCAAATTATTTCTAAACTTCAATATTATGTTAAAGCTGTGTTGTTTATTTTTAAATCAGCTATTTTTAATGTAGTTTATTTTTTTAATGAACTATTTTTTATCTTTTAATGAAGGATTTTTTGTGTGAAACTTTTGATTCCTCTATTAAAGAAATATTTCATTTTTATGCGTTAGAACAAGCTGAATTTATAATTATTAACTGTTGTATTGTTATTGAAGTCTTCTAACATTTAACTTTAAAACAGTTGAAATTATTATAGCTAATTTTATTTGCAGTTACTATTGTTGATTTTATTCATGCTGATTTTTATTACTAAATATCTATTTTATATCTTGAAATTTAATATAGAAGTTAATTTAAATGCAATATAATTTTTGTTAATTTACTATCAATTTACACAAAATCATTCTTCAGGTAAATGCTTGTAAATTTAAAGAACAAACTTTAAAAAAAGCATTATTATTATATTACTGAAATGCAAATTTATTATATTTATTCTCTGTAATTTCAGTTACCAACCTACAGATACATCCAGATTTGGTTTAGATTTATCCAACATTCCTTCTAATATCCAAGGTAGGAAAAGCTCTCAATTATCTTTACAAGAAACTTCCCTAAATGCTGTTGGAACAGGCAAGAGAAAATTATCCTTTTCATCCCTGCACAACTCTTCTTTGGATGCAACATTATGTGACAAGGAAAATATGGTAGTTTTAGGTACAAGCAACAATGAAGATTTGATTTTGCTTCTGAATGACAAAGGTGATCCTGAAGATGTACTCATTAGAAATAACCATTCTCATCTCGAGAGGAATCCATCTGAATTTGGTGATGGAGATCATCGCAGGCGATGTTGGGAATCAGCAGCTATGAATTACTTGCAAGCAGAAAAATCAGTTTTAGATCATCGTACCGAACAATGGTGTAGTAGTAAAGTGGATGGTTCTAAAGTAGTTGGTGGTTGGTTCAATCCTTATCCATCTTCAGATTCAGATATATGGTCAGAGCCTGACAGAGATGTTTCTCTTCAAAGGATTGGAATAGATTTGCAAAAATCGCCAGTTTCCCAGAAGTCACCTCGTAGATCGAGGTTCAGAGATAAACTGTCTACAGATGATGTCAGTTCCCAGAAAAATGAATCCAGTTCTAGTTTTTCAAAACTTCATACATGGTCAAAACGGAGGAAGAATAGTGGTAAAACAAGTTGGCTTGCCTATGTGCTTTTTCCTACTCTTGCCTGTTCTCCTGCATGGTTTGATTTGAAATGTTAGCATGGCAACATTCATTTAAGAATGAAGCAGGAACTCTTAAGAAGTTTTTCAATGTTTTGTTGCTTTGCTTATGTTGCACAATTTTTGTTTTTTTTTTAAATCACTTTAATGTTTGTTTTGTTTTATGCAATGCATTAATAATTCTTATTAATTTAGTTTGCTTGTGATTAGAATGTGCAATAAAGTTATTGTAGATGCCTGGCAAAGTATTAATTTTGCTTTTTAGTGAACAATTATTTTAAATCTAATTTTTTTTATTTGCTTTTCCTTATGTTTCCATGGCATGAATATAGAATTCCTTTCATTATTGAACAAAAAAAAATTCATACATTATAAGCATTAAATTATATTTGTTTCATTCAAGAATTTCCAGATTTTAGCTATTTCCCTAATTTTTATTTATTTATTATTTGTTAATGCAAGTATTAGCATGTTATATGTATTGTTTTTTTTTTAATGTTGTGTTCTTTTGTGTAACTTTTTTTTTTGCTTGTTATTATTTGCATGTTTAATACAATTTTTAGTTTCTGTATTTTTTAAAAAAATAAGTAATTGTAGTCATTAATTTGTTTCAAATTTTTTTTAAAACCTAAAACAGATTTAAAGTAAATCTGTACTCTTGTGATTGTATAGCGAAATGTTTGCAATTCAATATAATTTTAGCCATCTCTAGAAATATTCATTATTTTTTATAAATCTAAACTAATTGCAGTCAATAAGAAAAAGAAAATCGTTTCTGATTGATAATTTTAAAGGAATTTTTGAAAACATTTGTCTTTTTTCTAAATATCTAAGAATGATTTGATTTTGAATTGTCAACTAAAACCGAACTATGCACTGAATATCTTTTACTTTTAAGTTTAAAAAAGTTATAGGTTTTTCCCCTTAATTGAATTTTAATTTAATTAAATTAGCACATACTTTTTTCAATAAGATGTATATTTTATGTTGATTAATTTTATTAGGTCTTTATTGAAAATTGAGGACTAGATTATTTGAATTAGATCAATAAATGTTTTTTTTAAACTTCTTTCAATGTTTTTCTAGATACATCAAGATCATCATTCATCTGTAAAAAATGCATGACCCATTCTCAAACATCAGATGCTCCATCAAAGGATGAGAAAACAGATTTACAAAAGGTTATAGATGAGCTTTCTAATAAATGCCACTCACAAGAAAATCAGCTGGAAAATGTCATAAACGAACTGAACAGTAAAAAGAATGTCATTGATGCTCTTACCAAAGAAAAACAGGAATTATTGAATTGCATTAATCGCCTTAAAGAAACACAAAAATCTTTACTTGACAGTGAAGCAAGTGCTACCGAAAGGTTAGCCAGGGCAAATTCAGAATATAATAAACTACAAAGCCTCCTTAAACAGTTTGAAACAAGAATCACTCATACTGATGCCACATGCAACCAACTGAAAAGTGAATTGGAGAAGAGTAAAATTCAGTTGAAAGTTTTGGAACAAAAATGTTTAGAATATGTAGAAGAACTTGCAATGCATTCTAATGCCAAAACTGCTTTCGCTGATAAACTTAAGTCAGTGGAAGAAGAAAAAGCACACCTGATGGACGATGTAGATGCATTACTCATGGAAAAAAACGAATTATTGTCAGAAATTGAAGCTGGAAAAGAATACAGGCGACGATTGGAAAATGAAAATCGCAGCTTGAGTAATAAATTGAATGAAAGTTCCAAAGATGTATCTTTGTTAAGAGCATCAAGTAAAAACTTGGAGGAGGCAAAAAATAAACTTCAGAAAGAAAAAGAATCATTTGAAAACAGTCTAATGTCAAGTAATTCATTGTGTGAAGAACTGAAAAATGATTTGATGAAAACTCAAGAACGCTTGAAAAAAATGGAACAAAAATGTGCTGAATATGAGGAAGAATTAAATGAATCTTCAAAGTCCAAGCAAAACATTACTGAGTCTTTATCAAAAATTAAATCTGTAATGTCTTCGAATTTTGATGCTTTGACATCCCTTTGCAAACAATACTTGGAAAGTGATAGGGGAAATGAAACAAATAAAGATATTGTTTTACCTGGTGCAGATAAAGGAGTTCAGATTGAAAGAATGCTCGAAGAAATTATCTCGGTAAACACAAAATTTGAGGAAATTGTAAAATTCTTATCTCAGCAGTTATCTTCCATTCATTCAGCAATGGAGAAAAGCAAAGTGATCGAAAAGGAAGATAAGTCTAAGATTAATCACCTGCAGGGGCAACTTGATGATAAAGAGAGAGAAATTCAGTCACTGAAAATGCTAATGGTTGAACTTCGACAGAAAATTGAAGAGAATAATTCCATTAATAATGAATATCTATCACAACTTGATTTTGCACAAAAGAAGCTAGAAGATAATGAAAGGTTAATAAAAAGCTTGAGGGAAGAACATAAAGTAAAAATGCAATCACTCTTTGAAGAATTTCAACAGACTTTGAAAAGTAAAGAAAAATCCTTAGAAGAGTTTAATCATAAAGCTTTTGCTTCTGAAAAGCAGCTTAGTTCTTTGCAAGATGAAATACACAAGTATCAGAATTTAATAAATCTAAAAGATGATGAAATCACTAAATTACAAGAGAGAGTTTTCAATCTTCAAACTCAAATTAATAGTATTTTGAGCAAATCAATTTCTCCTGCTGGTCAGGGAAGCTCAAAAGACAGTACCAGAGATTTTGTTTCCAATTCTTTGAAGGCTGGTTTATCAAATGAAAATGAGGTTAATGAGGAAATAATGAGTACTAATAGCAATGATGCATCTTTTAATTCCATTTCATCTGAAAAGGAAGAAGAAATGGGGAGAAAAATTGATCGTTATGCTAGGAAAATAAAAGCTTTGCAGACAAAATTGTCAATGACAGAAAAGCGCATAGAAATTCTAGAAAAAGAGAAGGCTGAATTAAGAGAAGAGCTGCTGGCACAAATACACGGAGAAAAAGAAAAATCAAAAACATCAGATGAAATTGAAGCTTTAGTAAGAGAATTAAATGAGCTGAAATCAACTTTGAAAACTAAAACCTCTTTTATTAAGGATCTCAAAAGTGAATTATTCAAAACTTGCAATTCTCTGGTAGATAAACAAAAAGAAGTTGATGAATTACAACAAAAATTGTCTGCAAGCAGCAGAAATACTGAAGCTGACTTATTGACTCCTGTTCATATTAAATTAAGTCCGAGCTATTCAGATCCAATTCAAAAGGCAACTGAAGCAAACATAAAAGAGCTCAAAAAGCATAAATGGGAGCTTATTCAAGGCATTTTAAGCCACCAGAAACAACTTTATGAGAGAAAGAATATCCACCTAGGCCATTTTGAAAAATTTAAAAAGCACATTGAAAAGTTGCGTTCCCTCCAAGTATCCCCATCACTATTCAAATCAGAAAGTGAACCTCTTTTGAATAACATAATGGCTACAAATAGTTTTTATGCTGAGAAATGTGATAGAACTCTGAAAAATTTGCAGATTGAATTGCAGCTTGATGTCGAGTGTTTGCAAAACTTGAAGATTTTCTTGAAGCGATTTTTCATGCCTCTTGTTCTTCAGAACTGTACTTGTAACAATACCAATTCTAAACCTGATAATGATTCGAATGCTTCTGGCAAGAGCACCGTAAATGAGACAAAGGACTCTAGAAGAGAACATTTAAGATTAGATCTTTGGAAGTCATCTAATGTAGAAGTTGAACACCACCCAACTACCATCTCCACCAGTGATAGGTAATTATTTTAATTTTTTTTATTATTATTATTGCTATTTTTATGTCTGGCATAAATTCGTTTCAAATACATGAAAAAAAAATCACTATTTTCCTCCAAGGTTAACATTTGTGGGACATTACTGTGTACAAAAGTGTTGTTGCTTGACAGATTTGTGATAATTTTTTATTGGCTTAAAGCAATTTCACATTTCTGTTGAGATTACTAATCCCAGTTTTGCTTATTTTTACATAGTATATTGCATATTTTTCAAAATCAGAATTGAAAATTTTGACATTTTAAACTATTTTATTAAAGTCTTTTGCAATAGTCAGTGATTCAACATTCTTTTGCCTCTTTGATTTGCATTTATAACATAAATAAATGAATTAGAAATAAATTTTGCTCACACAAAATGATGAAATTTAATCAATAATATCAATCTTGGGTTTTATGTATAAAAAAGCTATTTTCTTGAATTTGTAGTTTTCAATTGGTTTTGTTCCTTTACAAACACATTATTACTATTATATTACTTTTAATAAACAAGAAAAATCTCTACTGAACTTTATAGGGAAGAAAACTTTCATTACTTACAAAATTCGTGTAAGTATTAACTTATTTTATATTCTATTCTGTACAATTGATTTTAGTACTCTTTAGGTTTATTTTTCAGGACTATCAGTAATAATCTTTGGTTTTCTTTTCTTATTGCCACTTAGGCTTAGAGGAAACCTATGCATTTTCAGGAAATATAACTAAAGTCAATAGTATAATGTGGATTGACAGGTCAATGATTCATTCATTGCACCTGCATAGTCAGACTCTATGCAGGTGCAATGGATGAAACATTGACCTGCCATTTACAGATGAAGATGTATACTCATTATTAGAAAATATATTTTATAAGTAGATACTCATAAAAAAATTATTGAGCCCTGTTTTAATATTCTTTAAGTCACAGATTTAACAGAACAGTTTAACCATATCTTATATGGTTTTATAACTGTTACTTATTATTAACAGTCAGTTTTGTTAACTACCTAGTTGCTATGAATTTTCAATGGGTTGGATACATCCTTATAAAACAAAATGTTTGTTGTGAGAATAAACATCTTGATAACTGAAATTTGTTAAAATTATTATTATTATTTGAATAACAGAAATAGCACATGAATATCGGGATTATCAAAGACTAACAACAATGCTTGGTCAGATACAATCAACAAAGTCTTTAAATAATTGAAAAAGTTTTTTTTTTAAAGTAACTTGTAACATAAGATACATTGACAAAAGATAAGCTAAAAATAAAAACACAGGTGAATGAAAAGTGAAAATGTATGTTATTCTTACAAAACATAATGGTTAATTCTCACCATTATGATGGTTTCTACAATTAGAAATCTCTTCTGAAGGTCATATAACCATGATTTTATTTATTTCAAATTGTGATGACTTATACAATATGAAATAAAAAATATCTTAGATGAAGTATCTCTCTTTGAAGGGTTATAAATACAATATTCCTTATTTTAAAGAGATAGATTTTCATTCTGAACTGTTACTAACAATATAAAATATTTCCTAGGTACTATTAACATTCTGTCTCAGTAAATTCTTTCATTTGCTTTTCTTTCTTTCTTAGAATTTTAACAGTTATTTTGTGTTGACCACCCATCACTTGCATTCATGCTTTGGCATTCACAAGATTATCCCCAAGATATTGAAGGTTGTTCAAGAGTGGGAAATTTTTCAAATCTGCCTTTCAATTTAATGTATCTGAAAGCTTCATGAAATGTTAAAAATTTGAAACAGGCTGTTTGAATGGCTGACTGAAAGTGTAAGAATGGTTGAATAATTTTGATTGACTGTGTGTTAAATTTATGCCCTTCCTTTCTCCTTCCAACCCAGCTAGAAAATTATTAAATTCAATTTAAATGTAACGATTTAAAAATATTTTTATTACTTTGTTTTATGAATTGTGAAAAAAATCTTATTTTTTATTTATCAGGTTGATCGCCACTTCTAGTGTCGTTGCTCATAAGCTTGATTCAGTTGAAATGACTCTGAAAGAAATAAAATCTGCTTTGGAACATTTTAAGGAAGTGGAATCTCCCATTGGAGGTAAGATATCTATAAAATACTTATTTGACTTGTTTAAAGGTAATGATATCATTCATTTGCATCAAAAGTGCTTTGAATCTGAGAACATTCTTTAATACATTCTCTGCCATGACTCACACTTGATTACCCTTTCTTTGCTATTTCTTAACTATAGAAAAGAAAGAAAGAATAATCTAATAAGATAGATGGTTTGATGGATATTATTTATAAAACATATTGATGGCTGTCAATGTGTTAAATTTTTTAGCTGTTTCAAACTCAATCTTTTAGTTAATTTAATTCTGTCAAGTCCCTTGTTTTATATGCAAGATCTCTTCGATAAATGAATAGAAAAATTAGGATTGTTGATTTGCATTACTCAGTTTTTATTCTTAAACATGCTTTCTTGTAAAAGCAGCAGGTCTCTAGGTGTATGCAGGTTATATTTAAAGCTATTAATGTTATGGCAAAAAATAGTAGATCTAGCTTTTACATGTACAGTTATAAGTCAAGACAGGCATATACTTTCTTTAAACAAAATGACAAATTTTAAATAATATTTTTATTCCTTAAATTTAGAATTGAAAATATTGTGTTCTTATATAGTCTAGAAAATCCTGTATCCAATTTTATTAAATTTTGTTGCCACATTTTTTTATAGATGAAGAAATTTAATTCTGCATTATTACAAAATTGTTTCTGTTGTTAATGTTATTTAATATTAAAATTTTTCTCTTGCAGAAACTCCTAAAAAGACAGCTGCAAAATCATTACTATTGAAAATATTGGATGAACTTGTCAGTATAGATGATAATTTCACAGAAGTATTCCATTTAAAAACAGTTCTAAAATCCCTTGGATTATTTGACATTAGCATCCCACAAAGTCCTTGTAAGCAAGGTAAATATTAAATATTTATTACATGTTTTTGTTTCATATTGAATCAAATCTTGATTAAATTTTCAACTAACAGTTTAGTTTGCTAAATAATATTCTCTGTTTAAATACAGTATATTATTATTATAATTTATTGAAAATTAACACAAGATTTCTCATGAGATTTTTTTTTCATAATTTATTTAATTTAAACTATCTCACCCAGAAAATCTGAAAAATGTCAATGATTATATTTAACTAATTTGTTTAAGTAAACATTATAGAATTTAAATATAGTTTTACTTGGAAAAATCTTTATTGTAATTAGAATTGTCCTTTCAAAATTATTAATCTTCATTTTCTTTAAAATTTTAAATTTGCATTTTGTGAAAAATGTCTGTAGCTTATAAAACTCAATTAATAAGAAATGATATATGTATATTTTTAATGGTACTTTTTACTTTTCAGAGAGTGATAGGGAGTCTTTACTTAGTGAAGAAACCATTGCATTAAGTCGTAGTGGAAGTCTTAGTCCAATGAGCTTTGATGAAAATTTCCCATACCGATCATTTACAAGCAGCATCAAACACAAACAAGAATCTGAACATTTTAGAAAAAGTGATGGTAGACCAAAGCAAACTTTGGATATTTCTAACAGATCTCAAGCTGCTGGGGGCTCGCAGGAATCCCTTTTCTTGCGGTCTCATTTCTCCTCTCCAGATCTAGGGATTGAGTCTGATCCAAATCATGAAAGCTCTGCCCCTGAACAAGCAGAAAAAGAATTTAAGGAAGTTAGTAGCAGAATGTCAAAAAGACAAGAAACTATGTACAGCTTCACTGACAGTTCTTCAAAAATAAAAGGTAAAAAGAAAATAAATTAATTATTGATACGTTAAATCTTAGCTTTGATGATGCTATTTCAGTAATCATTGATTTTTTTTCATAATATCAATGTGGACATTAATAAGTCTCTTGAAACCAATTTATTTGATTTTCTTTAATAATCAAGCTATCAAATTTCATTTTAGGACTTTTTTAAATAAATGATATCTAAAAAAAATAGGGACTTTACTTAAAAAATTAACATAGAAAAATTTTAATTTGTTCATCTTAAGCAAGTATTTTAAAATGTCAATCTTTTAGTCAAATGGCAGACTTTCTATAGTCAGTACTATAGAAAGTCTGTATAGTACTGACTATTATATACTATTGAAAATATATACTATTGCATAGTACTGACTATTATATACTATAGTATACTATTGAAAGTTAAATAAAGTACCTATATTTGAATTTCAAACTACTAGCCACATATCAATGCATTTTCAAATTAAATCATTAACCTCCTCCCTACTAATCAAGATATAATTGCTAGATTTTAATCACATTCAGGTAGTGTTATCCAGTCTGTTTTTATTTGTAATATTCTAATGAATTCAGATTGCTTATGAAATAGTTAATTTTTGTGTTAGTTAGGAAAAAATAAATGAAACTCTTTTTCAATTAAAAAAATGTTTTACTGATTATCAAAAGATTATGGATAGCTTTGTAATTAATGTTATAAACAAATATATCATTTAAATTAATATGCTGCAAACTAATTTCAATTCCCTCATTCTATAATAAACCCGTTATGTTAATTGTTTGAATATTCTATTATGTGGATTGTTTAGTCTAATTTTGTATAAATAATTGAAATTGCATTGCATTATGAAGAAAAACATTTATTATTTACATTCAAAAGAAAGCATATGCAGTTTGTTTATTAAAGAGGTCAGCATATCAACTAATTTCATTTTATCTTTCTATTTTACAAATATCTCTGCATCATTTGAATTACTATTTGAGTAAATAGTATGCAATATACAAAGTTTGTAAATTTGATAAGAAAGCATTTTCTTTTTTATAAAATTTCACAGTTAAACTAAATATTATAATATTATCTTTATGGTGAAGTTCTGTCTTGAATTTACTTTGATCCAGCTTAACCTCATATTTATTTGCTTCAGATGATTCTTTGGGAATGGGTGATACTTTACATGCTATTGGCTACCTTGAAGAGTATGAACTCTTAAAGAAAGAAGTTCAAGAGAGTTTGGTGGGCATAAAAACAGTCCTTTCTAGAACAGCTGATGGTTTGCACCATCTTGCAAAATTCACTTCCCCTCAAAAGGTGAGCTATTTTTTTTTTGACATTTTATATTCTGATATTTCATTAAAAACTGATGAATAAGTAAAATACATATTCTAATTTGTAACAATGTATTTTATTTCCAAACATATAGTGAAATATATAAGAATTTTATCTCATTGGTGGTGATTCAAATACTGTTATTTAATATGTTGGTAATCACATAATTATGCAAAGAAAAAAATGTATCACGTAAACTTGCTATAACCAAGCACATGTCTAAAATTGAAACTACTCATTGCAACCATGTAAACATAAGCTTGTCTAAAACAAAACATTCCCAAATTATCCAGAATAACTTCATTTTTGTGATGTCTTAAAAATTTTCTCTTTTAATAGGTTTTTAATAAATAATTGTTTTACTATATCTTTGTAATAATTATAAAATCTTAAAATTTGTTTTTCTTCAAAACATATGAGTATTCAAATAAGATTTGCCGGAATAAGGGTGACACAGTATTAACAAATTAAATGTATTGTAATACTTCTGGGGATTGATTAAATTTCTTTTAAAAAATAAAGAATATTTTTAAAAATCAAATAATTTATGTAGACATTTTGAAGAAAAAAAAGTGGTTTAAATACAAATATCCATCACGAGATACATTTGATTTATGTACTGAATATTATTACATCTCTTTTAATGAGATTTATTATTACTTGTTCAACACCCATCATATAATATTTATAAAAAAAAAGATATCGATATAAGGTGGAGATTCACTGTTATAAATTTTCTTAAATGTCTAGGATTTTGCATTTTAATAAGTATTTCAAATTAACATACTGTATTATATTCATCACCAATGGATTAAAATTCATTATTTCTTTTTTTAAATTAACATCACAAGGAAGTATGCATAGATATCATACTTAAGGAATAAGAAGCATTATAATATCCATAGCAAAATATAATGGGGGGAGCATTGTGACAGGTCGCTGGCACCTTTTTAAAATCATCTTTAATGCTTCATTATATCAACAAAATAATATACCCTCCAACAGTTACAGGAAAGTTTTTCCATTTCTAATTTAATATGAAGCTGAAATTCTACTGAAATTGATAAAAAATTAGGTAAAGGTAAATGAAGAGAAGGGCTTAAGGCCTCGATAATAATATGAGTGTATTGTATGTCTATTGAAATTTCAAGCTTAAAAACATATTTTGTTGAAAAAGCTATTAAAAGACAAAATTACATAAGATATTTAGTTATTATCAATGATAATAAGGCAGTTATTTGATAATAAATATCTATGAAATAATTTTGAATGATGTTTGAAAATATATCTATTCTCAATAATTTGTAGATACTATGGTAAATGTTATGTAAAAAGCATTACTGCTGACTTTGTAACTATTGCTGAAAGTTTTGTATTCTAATCTTTAATAATTTTTAAATATTTTTTAGCTGTATATACTTATGAAAAATATCTACCATTGTTTATTTTGAAATCAAAATTATTCTTAATCATTTTTGATGTCTACTTCATTAAAAAAAATTTCAGTATTAAATTTCTACTCATAATTTTTTCCCTCTAATTATATGGGTAAAATGAGATTTAAAAATAATTTGAGGATGGTTGAAATTTTCATAAGAGCTAAAATTTCTCTAAAAGAATTATTGAAATATATGTAATTTTGATTTTAATTAATTTCGTTTTCCATTTCAGAGTTTAGAATATAGTACATTCAAAGCCATCAAAGATTCATGTGGAAACATAGAAGTTTGCTTGCGAAAAGCTGTTAAACTAGTTGATAACTTCTGGATTGCTCCATGCCCTTCTGTTAAAGAACTGAATAGGCTGATTCAGCAGGTAACTGAGACAAATATTTGAAAATTCTTTTATCATTTGTGAGATATTTATGTTCCTTTTCAAATTTCTTATGAACATATCTTCAACATTTTAGAACCAAGAACTACAAGATAAGCTGAAACTTCTCCAAGAATCTAAAAGGAGACAAGAAATCAATTTCAAAGAAGTCATGGAAAAGTTCAAAGTAAATATTTTGTTTTTCTCTAAAACAAAAATTCATTTGAAATAAATTACCAGATAGTAAATTCTATTGCACAATATTGTGCAGTATTATATTATTCATCAATATTATACAATATTCCAAATAATTGTTAAATGTCCTCAAATATTTCACAGTATACATGTGCTATTAAGGTAATTCATTTAATTGCCTTGATTTTTACTTTTTAACATTTCAGCATAAAATATTTAGATCTATATAGAATAGTAATACATTTCATAAATATATTTAAAATTTGACATTTTCTGTCATAATCATCATAAAATTTTTGAATTACTTTTAAAAGCTTCTGTATTTGTTTTGCAGCAAGCCGAACGACTTAGAGAAAATATGGAAAAGAAAATTTCGAAAAAATGTAAGTTTTTCCTCTTTTTATGATTTTTCATATTAAAGCAGTAAATCAATAAAGATTTTTAAAACATTTTGTTAAAATTTATCTTTCCTACTAGCCTATGATTTGTCTGACAGATTTAGTTAGGAATCAGATGGTTTCCATAGAAATATCATATTTATTATCTAACAAATTAGGGTTTTATTGGAATTTCATAAATTTATAACAGCTACATATTATTATTATTACTATTTTAAGATACAAGAATATTTACAAGAAAAATTATTTTCTAAAACTTGTAATAGATATTTCAGGATATTAAGTAGTAGAATTTAATGAATTATAATCCAAATTAATTTTTGTTAAAAGGGAAGAATATAAAATAGCTTTTATTCATAAAAAATTTCAATCTGTATAAACTATCTGGAGATTATGGTGTAGGATATATATGTCTCTATTCAGTGAGTATTAGTGTTGCCAACAACATAATCCTAAGACATGAATGCCAACAGCATTCATGTCTTAGGATTATGCAACATTAAAAAGTCCTGTAATTTTATCATATTTTAATTGCCAATTCTTATTATTATAATGCTTTTTAAATTAGTTTCAACTGCATTTAGTGTCTTATTCTTCATTATCATGTCAGAACATGATGAGATTTGTGGCATCAACAAAAACCAACTTTTAATAATGTGTAGCCATTGCATTTACAAAAGCTCTGATTTTTAAAAAAATAAGTTAAGGGCTACAGCAAATAAAACCTAGAAAAATGAAATTTTGAGCATGTGATAATATGAAATAAATGAATAGGAAATATATTTTTTGGATCGTTTGCAGTACTAAAGTGACTCATTCAATGAAACAATTAAAATGAATAAAAATATAATTTAACTTGCACGAGCACGGGGTGCTTGGCTGTTCAAGAAATGATGTTCTGACATGATACACTTAAATATGCATTGCAGAATCCATTTTAATCTTTATTTGTATTGAGAACTTCATGTACGAAGTGCAAGTTTTATAAACTGCTATTACTGATTTTTTTCTAGTGATAAAAACGAAGAAAGTGATCAGACAAGCAGAAATCAAGATTCTAGAGAAAGAGAGTCAAGATTTGCCTTCCATCCCCAAATACCCTTGTGATGATTCTGCAGGCCAAAAGTCATAGCCACTGCCATGAACAAAATTCCATATGCACAATCAATGCAAATGTGATTTAGAGCTTCAAGAAGTGCTTTCAGAACTTTTGTCATTCATCACATTGTACATTTTTTGAAAAGTTCTGAATGCTGCTTTTTGTGCTTCTTATACAACCCGTTTCTAAAATAAAAAAAGTATAACAAATATAAACCGTGCCAAAAAATGAATGTAATTCTATACCAGTATTTTCATGCAATTCCCAATTTCTATTAATACTTTTATAATTTTGGCTTTTTTAAATGGGAAAACTACTTACATTCAGAATTTTCATACAATAATTTGATACTGCTTTTTTTATTGCTAAGTCTCAGCTTTGCATACAATTATGTCAATTATGTTTTTTATTTCATACCTTGTTTCATCAGGTTTTACCAGACATGAATGTAAATATGACCATGTTCATATGTTCATATTCGAGTGTTGTATAAAATGGATGAAAGGATGTGTAAATGAGGTATAAGGAATAAACTGATTTTATGAAATAATTGTTCTGTGTTTTCTCTTTGTTTTTAACTACATCTAGAAAATTTTGGAAAAAATAATGGAAGTAAAAATATGCAATTTAGTCCTATGATAAATTATTAATTTTTCAAGACATTTTCATTTAAGGCATTTTATTAAAGAAGAGAAAAGTATATGTACTAAATTTTTACTGAAAAATACATTTTAAGACACATTATGTTTATATAAATATCACCTTTTATGAATAATATTAGTTAATTTAAATTTCAAAATAAAAGGGATGAACAAAAAATGAAAATTGGATTTCAAATATAGAAAACGTTTTTACATTTATAGCCTTAAAGATTCTTATTCAAACCCAAAATTACTGAAATATTTATTTTTCAAAAGATTTGCTATTAATATTTTAAATATATAAATCCATTGCTCTTACCTTTTGCAATCTGCATGTGATTTTTTCTTCTTCTCACAATAGGAAATGACTGCATCTAAAAGTAAACAAACCAATACTTAATAAAAATTACTGCAAAATTAAAAATATAAGATCTCCTCCTAAAATTAAGCTTGCTTTAATACTAAATTATATAAAATTTTGAAAATTCTATCTATCCAAAAGCTGATTTTCCTTTACACAGTCTATAGTTATATAATCAAATTATATAGATATATAATAAACTTTGTTGGACTACACTTATCATGATTAAAGGAAAACTGCAGAAATATTTGAGGATTATCTATTTAAAAAATCACACATTTTAAAATTTAATTAGCTTGCAAAATCTTGTTGAAATTAGACAATCGTTATTATGTAATATTTTGGTATCTATTGCAGCATTACAAGGTCTGAACGATTTCGATTTTGGAAATATATTTAATGTTCATTTCCTTTTCAAAGAAATTCTTTATGTCTGGAAAACAAATATATATATAACATTTAGAAACTTATTACCAAAAGCAACAAAATGGAATTGCAGATATATAATGGGGAAAATATAAGTATTATTCTCCCATATATATTCGTTTTTCCTTATATATAATAAAAATGGATGGCACAGTAATGTTGAAATCTTATTTCAGCGTGAATATATAAAAACCAAAGTCTTCGTTCCTCATAACCAAAATGAATATGGAAGTTTATTATGTTGTTAAACTGAAAAATGATGAATTAAGATATGCAAAAGTTCTTGCTTTTTAATAAAATTAAGTTGTAAATGTCTAACAAATAATACTAATTTATTTGAGCAACCAAATCGTTTGGTGCAATTTTTTAAAAACATTATTTTACTCATATATTTAATAGAAATAAATGCCTGAAGTAATTTTGAATGATATTTAAAATTGTGACTGCTTTTTTTATTCCTCATGTAAATTTACACAGGTAATAAACATAAACTTTTTTAAATTTCAAGAATGAGGGAGAAACACTATTAAATATATGATAAAGCAATGAAAATGGTTTTAATTTCGGTGAAGTTGAAAACTATTTTTATAAATCATACAGAAAAACAAGAAAAAAAACCCCTGTAAAACGACTAAGCTTCTATCTTTAAACAGAGAACATTTGGATCTTTAAAATAGCATAAAAATCATTTTGTGAAATTTATCATAGTTTACTTGCAGGAAGGGAATATCCATGTTTTGCTTACTTTTTAAATTAAACGTTTGAAAAGCCACTCTGATTTGTATATTTCCATTCTCCAAGGTATATTGTGTTACATTTTATAAGTGATACAATCTGATTTGTAGAGAACTAATAAACAAACACGCATTCGATTTTACTATTGGCAAAAATATTCTATAACTCCCTACAGCACAATTTAATATTCAAAACAAAATGTATAAAAAAAAGCAAGTCAGCGATATGAGCAAAGAACCGACAATTGCTTGATGTTGTAGCAGGATTATTAATGTCCCAATTTATCTACGGTAATTACGTGTACGGGATATAAAAAGAATCATGTTGTAATGAGTGATCTCAATGCATCTTAACAAATTACCATTGAAAATAAAAAAGTATAAATTTATAATGAGTGATAATTAATCAAACTGCCGTTATATTGTTAACTAAAACCAATGAAGCAAAAACATCGGGCCATTTACATTAATAACGTATTATGAAATATGAAACAAATAATAAAAAGATATTAAAGGGGAATATATAATATGAAAAACTTTAGTTTAACTGCATGGGAGGTACTCCACAAGTAGTCTCATGCTTCGAACATGTGAGATTTTCGTAGAGAATGTTATAGATTTATTTTAATCAGTATTGTAAGAAATGTGGACTCTGAGAATTTCCACTTAGAATATACAAATATTGACTTATATATGATGCCAAGGACATTGATGAATTTAACAAAGATTTAATTGAAGTGCTTGATTAATCATATGAATGAAACTTCAGAGATATTTTGGAATCAATCTCATAATTTTGAGCTATGGGTGGTTGACGAGAACAATACATGAGTCAGCACCTCCATCTTCACATTTTGGCATTGCATCTAGGGAGTTTTATGGAATCTCGACAAATGTAATCTTCCCGAAGGCCATTCATATGTCTATTCTTCTGTCAAACTGGGTCTGTAACAATTCCAATAATCAAACTCTAGCTCTAAAAAAACTAGGCCATCACGGGTTTTTTTTTTCCTCAGTGAGGAAGGATGTAAATAAAGACAGCTACTCTGCAAAAATAATAGAAACATTGAATATTATTGCTTATGTTTACTATTATTCGAACATTTTAGCTATTAAACTCCGTAAAATATATAATTAGTTCATCCAATCGATAATTTCTGAGCAAAAAATGTGTATAATTTGAATATTCATTTTATTAAAATTTACTCAATAAAAAATGATGGAATAAAAAAAAGGTAAACATCCTTGTTATCATGTCAGAACATGATGTGGTTTTGGGGATAAGGTTTCGCCGTCAAAAAAAAAAAAAAAAAAAAAAAAAAAAAACTGGAGGCGAAGAATAAAGATTTTATTATCTGCACGAGCCTCTTAAAAAATCAACTTTTAATAATGTGATGCCATCCCATTTACAGAAGCTGGTTAAAAAAATAAGTTAATGACTATAGCAAATAAAACCTTAAAAAATGTCATTTTGAGCACGCGAAAATATGAAATGAAATGAAATAAAAAGGAAATGCGATATATTTTTTTAAATAATCAATGCGAGACAAAGTTTTTTTTGGGTTTCTTTTGCAATACTAAAGTGACTCATTCATTCAAACAATTAAAATAAATATAATTTAACTTGCACGAGCACGTGGTGCTTGGCCGTTCAAGAAATAACGTTTTAACATGATGCATTGAAATATGCATAACAGATTTCATTTTAATCTTTACTTTTTAATATTATGATACAATGAAAAAAAATTATAATCGCAATTTCCACTTCATGACCTTGTAACAGGCTTTACTATAGTTTGATCTTTTCTTATTTAAGATTCTCAGTTATATGGCATATTAGAGGCAGTTGACCGTACTGGGTATTTTCAAAACGGTTCATTAACCCATACGTTGCAGCTGTGATGCTGATTAATGTAAGTGGCAAGGATGGCCAATTGTTGAAAAAGTGAACATGTTTGTACAGTCTGGGTGTGGAATACAGCAACGAAAATAGTTATCCATTATAGACAGCACTTCCACATCTTTCTATGCTTTTTAGTAGTACATTGAGTCATACAATTCCAATATGATTCTGGTTTATTTTTGTGCCTTCTACTTTTTCTGATAGTACTATGCGATATTTCATAGCATATTCAAATTCTGTCTGTAGGTTATGCTGTGAAAAAGTTCTATAACGGATAAAATACGCTTTATTCAACACAAATATTACATAAGAGAGAGAGAGAGAAGCCGAAAGGGACAAACAGGCCGAAGACCTGACACAGGGGTAGCGCGTCTTCCCCTAAATCTGGACGTCCTGAGTTCGAGTCCCGGTTTGGGCCAACATCTCCTGAAATACAAAGCCTCAGCGCTGACTGGGACAACACCTTCTAAAGTACTTTAGGAGGTGTTGTTTGGGCATGGATGTTCTAACAGTGATATATTTGAATGTGCCTCCCTGTAAAAATGGGCTGTGCAAGTGAATGTGAGGAGCTGTTCTGCATGTGATGTCTTTATGAAATGTGTTTTCTCCTTCTGTAAACCCCATGTGATAACTTAGTGGTGCACGGGAATTTCTAAATTTTCAATAAAAAATGACAAAAGAATATATTTTACAGTAAATTGAACATAAGTAAAAAATTGATATTTTTACTGCAACTGCAATAACTTTATAATCAAATCAAAAGAAAGATTTCACTCAACCTCTCGTTTGAGTTCATCTGAACTCTCTCTCTCTCAGCTCAACTGACTAATTTTTGCTGCTGAATAATGCTGATGAATTACGACTTTTAAATTTTTACATATATCATCTGCACTGTGAATCATATTTAACAAAATATTCTTGAGATATTACGACCTTAAATAAAAAAGTGGCACTACAATCAACTAAATCAATCATTAAAGCTGACTGATTTATGAAATTCCAATATTGCCATTCTATAAAAAACAGGCGATTTTAAATCACTTTATCGAACATCTCAAAGTTTGCCAATAAGTATTTCTCAAGAGTATTTGGCCTAGATTATGAAAATGTTGATTGTTCTAATCTTGAAATATTCAGGACATAATAAATCGGCCAGATTTGATCGCAGAAGATAGAAGCGTTTATTTATTCATTTTGAAGTGGAAATATAAAGAATATTTTACAGAATATGAATCTATAAGACCAAAGGACTGTCTAAAATTTAAGTTTCATAATTTTTTTATGTATATTTATAAACCCAAGAAATGAAATATTGTTGGGAACAGTTATATACATTTAAAAATAAAGTAAAAAACTGAATTTTTTATTGAATCCGTGAAATGTCTTTGGATATTATAAATTATGAAAATTTATAATATTTCAATTTTTGAAGTGAACATAAAACTTCATTGTCTTACTATTCAGCTTTTAGTTCTCAGTTATATTTTAAGACACGCTTGGATTGAGTAAATAAATATGTTAATTACAAATACAGTTTCATCATTTTCACTTTAATTTATAACCAAAGCTTACGGGAGCTGATAGAAAATCAGAGAGAAATACGGAGTTCAAAGATCAAGACTGCTTAAGGTCTAAGTAATAGCATAAGTGAATCATCATACGACTTTCGAAATTTGAAGCTTAAAAATATTCTGCTGAAAAACCTATTATGAGATCAAGTTTAATAAAAAGATTAATTCAACCTTTTAATCGGCATTAATACTTGCGAACCGGCTGATCGCCAAAGGCGGCTAGTCTCTAATAAAAATGTTATCTCAGAAGAGACTTTGTATGAGATTGACGAACAAATATTAAGAAAATTTAAACTTTGGCGGTGAATTTATCATTTTCCCTAATCTATCCTGTGATCCTATATTCGGTGATAATTCCTGCCATGAGATTAATAGAATGCAAAAATTATGCTTCAGATCCTTTTCCTCAACCGATTAATACCAGAATTTAACGCAAAGCCATAGTTGTAATTAAAAAAATCATTCATAACTTTTTATATTGTTACGTTTTTAGCGTAACGGGTTCGGATTGAATGGACTTTACTTGAGGACAGCACAAACAAATTTATTTACAAGATGACTTGAGAAAGGAAAACTTCAGATAAACACAATCCAGCAGTTAACAGTCACTAATGGCGTCAATACAAGCCTTACGCACGATAAATAGACTGAAAAACAGATTTCGTATAGCACAGCAAACAGTAAGTCACAGCGAGCTCAATTATACAACGTTAACAGCAACATAAACACAGCTCACTAATAACAAGCGAAAAAAAAAATCAGCTTATACAACGAGTTACTACTTCTCCGAGAGGAACTTTCAGATTGCGGCAACCCGTCCCCTTATTTAGCCGAGCGAGCGAAGCTTCGGAAATCACCGCGAGCGATCCAGTGGCTACCAGACTATTCCTTTCGCCAAACCAACCCGGCTGGCGCCAAGCTCTTCCCAAACCGTCGCCAATCGCCCTCTCTTTCCGCGAGCTTTCGTGGCGTTCGCCCGCTTGTAACAAAATGTTTAAGCTTTTGCGTTTACTGGCTTCTGAAAGTACATACCGATAGACGGCCAAACCCTGGCTAGATTTACATTAGCCCTTTCAGCTCTACCAGTGACATTTGCCACCACGGTATTTTAAGTTCTTAATTTTTTTTTCAAACCCAATGGCGATATTTGCTATGACTTCTTAACTCCTTTATTCAGGTCTGAAAGGGTTAACATTTGATCAGTTTCTACAACATAGATATTCAATGCGTTTACCCAATTTTGGCTATCTAACTCTTTTCGTTTTGTAGTTGTTAGTGTTAAATTATATATGAACAGACGGACAAACAGACTTCCTCCAGACGGTTCTTGCTTAAATTTTGCTTGCTTCTGAATGCACGTACCGATAGACGTTCAAACCCTGGCTGGATTTATGCTAAACCTTTTGAACATCCCGATAGACTTTGTTTCTGTGCGGCAACAGAAATGTACAATTTTTTTCTGGTCAGGGTCTGGTTCAAAGCGTTTTTGAGCTACCTTACCCAGACAGACAAACTTTTCCAACCAGTGGAAGTGGTCCTCACCTAAAACTTATACACACACTCTTTAATGAAGGTGCTGTACTAAAGAACATCTTGAATGGCATTGGCGAACAATAGTTACAAATATTAACTTTTGGCATGAATGTAGCATTTTTACTGAATTTATTGTATTCTTGGCGAGTTATTTGGCGATTGAACCAATTTAAGCCAATTATTGAGTTTTGGCGAGTTATTTGGCGGTAAGGTAACTCAAAAACGCTTTGAACTAGACCGATGACATGTGGTTATTTACATCCGAAAACCAAATCAGTATTTTAGATGAATTTTCCCAATCGATTGAAACAAAAATTTGTTAAAATGCTACCCTTGTAGTCATAAAATTCGATATGAAATTTAATACATCTAATTCAATTCGTTTTTGAATTATCGCGTTTATATATTTCTGAAAGTGCAGATCGACAGACAGTCAATCCCTGGTTGTATCTGGATCAAAATTTGATAGGTGTTTGCACTAAAGATGTTCAAAATAATTTTATCTATTAAGTCCTATTCATTTTGGAGTTATTGTGTTAGATTTAATTCGAACAGATGAACTTTCTCTATGTGGATTTTCCCCAAAATTTGCCAGAAATCTACATTTTTGTTATAAAGACAGTATATCCAATTTTATGTCTAGCTCAAAGCGTTTTATGAGTTATCTTTGTCACAAATTGAAATCCCGGGGGGGGTGGACCTTGAAATGAGGATGAGATGCTTCTGGTATAGGGGTTGGATCTCGCCAACCTGGAGAGTGCATTAAGGGTTAGGGGGTAGGTTCTTCCCATCGATAACGGAGCGTACTTCCTACGGGAAGGGTTGTACCGTGGCCGATTATAGCCATCAGACTATAGTTCCAGCCTATGTTTCTGTTGCGGTAGTCCGGTAATTTAGCCCTAGTGGTTTAAATCCGTGTGCATTCGGGTGTATCGGAGAGTCTGGTATCGCGTGTTACACAATGATTTTTTTTTCACTTCAAGGTGGTCTAAAACAAGGAGATTGGTCAAAATCTCGAGTTTTCTTTGAAGATTACCATACTTTCTCTATATTTCGTATACAAGTAAAAAAGGGTTAAAATATAATATAAAAAAGGGTTAAGTAATACTAATGAGGGCAGGTATAGCCTGTTTCGTAAGGCATTGGGTTCGCATTATTTGGGCTGTGAGTTCGAATCCGACAGCCGAAGAGTCTCCGTGTCTGTGGTGGCTGGCGCAAGTTAACCCTTTACAATCGGAAAAGTAATTCGATGTATAATTTTTCAATATAAAAAGGCTTATTTATTTATTTATGGCTCCAAATTTGTGTGTGTGCTCGCTCGCACTTGTAATTGAATTTATCCGTCTTTTTACCATTATCTAGATATTTTTAATCATCAAAATTGAAAAATAAATAAACAAAACTTCAAAATGATATACCGTCTTGAATGGTGCCGAAGAGGAGCCATCGAGTGCAAAGGGTTAAATCTGTGGTGGTCATCAAATCCTCCATGTCGGGAGAAATACTATTGGTGGTACTGGTTCTGAGATGAGTGTTCTCTGTTCCAGATCTAAATTACGATCAGAGGATAAATGAACGCAATGCATGAATGAAATCCTCCCCGTAAAAAGGGTTTGTGATGTGTATGGGCTAGAAGTCAGATGGGTGCTCAGGGGTCTATATCCTCAGAAGCTATTGCACCCCTCCTTCCGTTATAAAACGGAACACAAGAATAACAACAATACTAATTATCCAACAAAATTTGCATAGCTCAATTTTTATGAATATCTATATAATTTAATGAAAAAAAAACAATATAAAGTTTTTATAACTCACAGTAACTTTATCGCTTCATTATCGATTCCATTACTGATTAATTTTTGGCATCTGCATATAAATAGTATAAATATCCTTGCAATCTCTTTAATGGAACTTAATATTGCAGTCCATACAAAATTAATTTGCAACATAGCTAAAGCATTTTCCAAGAACAGCAATAAATTTTATTCCACATTTACAATAAATAAATATTCGATAAACAAAAATACTTTTAATCTCTCTGATTCATACGATAATCTTATTATTTCATTATTAGTTTTATAATAACTTCGTGCTCGCTTCTGATCATAAGAATTCTCTCTCGAACTCTCCCGGCTTTATCAATTAAAGGCGAGTTTCAATTAAACGTCCATTGCTTCGTATAATTCCCGCAACTCCTAATTAGCAACCTTACAACTCATCTTCAAGAAGTAGCGCCCCATTAAAACATTTTTATCCGATTCTTTTTGTCTAAATCTGGGCAACGTCGAGACTTTTCCCTACCATCCATTCACAAGCGAGCCCGTCTGCAGTAGGGGGCAAAGGGGGGTCTTCGCGTGCGGGTGTGTGTCAGGATCGCGTGATGGCGTGGAATTAATTACAGACGATCGTCGTCATCGGAGCATGCGTGGTACTGCGGGATCTAATTATTTCATTGCTCTGGGCGCCGATTTAATTAATCTGCTGGACGCTTCCATGTGGAGTGGACCCGCCAGATGAAGACGGGCCGATAACTGCTGGTCATTATTTTACGCCCCGTTTATTCGACGCCCACCCCCCTTATCTACCCTCATCAATGGAATGTGACGGGGGGACGGACAGAAATTGATTCGAGGGAACGATCTCTCGGAGAGTGGATTTTGGGGGTTTTCTTTGGAATTTTCTGATGTCTGATTCCATGGAAGCATCTCTCCAGAGGCCTTTATAGCGAGCTGTCACGCTATTTTCGCATAAAGTTTGCTGAAGGTTTGATTTAATATCACGCAGCGAAGAAATTGCTCGTAATATTTCTCTCCTGATAAGGACAGGACAGTGTTTCATTTCATAATTAGGAGGCTGTTTGGAATGATTTTTTTGTTTTTATTTTCTTTATAGTAATATCAGAAAAACAATGGAGTTAAAACCCTAATGATATTTAATCTTAATCTTTTTTTAATAATATATAAATCACAACTTATCTTTTATCAATTTCCATAAGTTTACAAATATATTATGCTGCATTAAAAAAAAAAATATCTTTATCTAATATACTGATAACTTGCGATGACCACTTTCTATGAAGTTTTCTTTTCTGCTCGCGGATCGATTGATGTTTTAAATTCAAGTGCCGTTAAAAAGTTTCAAAAAAAATTATAATGGTAGATTTTGTAATTTAGTTTAGTTATATTAACGATTCATTTTAAAGAGGCACTAGGACTTTTTATAACGAACCTCGTAATTTTGAATCATGGTCAAATGACGAGCCTGATACCCCTTTCTCCAAACTTCCACACCACAGCAACAGGAGAACATTTTTTCTAACATATTTAGCATTCACCAAATCTGTTTACATGGCAGTTCTTCTTTGGAATTGAGCCTCGAATCTGAGCTTACCAACAAGCCACCGCGGCCTGCAAGTAAGCCATGTTCAAATGATAAGGATGACGCCTTATTTGGTATTCCATCAATTGTGCGTGGAGCTGAAAAACGATGAATTTTAGCCAGGGAGAGCTAATTTTTAAAAATAAATTTCTAAGATACCTCATAAGCCCATTAACTGCATGCATTTTTTAATTATCTAATTAGTGCTAAATGCATTTAATTAATAATCATAAAATTTTCGAGGAGTATGAATTAGGCGAATTTTTATACTAAATTATATCGTCTTGGAAGGATGTATGCATTTTGTTAGTTTGGGGAACGATCATTTAATGTTCATGTCACCCAGACGAGTGTCGGGTTAAAGCAATAAAATCTTTGTCCGATATTTCTTTTCGTAAATTCGTTTGCATTTTGAGCTAATAATATTAATAAATCTCTTGTAAAAAGTAGTTACTGTAATGATTAGAAACATTAAGATAACAAAAAATTTAAATATTTGCTAAGTTTTAATTCTGAACACATGATGTTTTATACCTACCCGATGACCCTTATCATGATTATGCGTTTAAATTATTTTCTTATAATTCAAATTAATTTTTTAAGAAAATGTTTTTGACTTATTTATTATAACTTTATTTTAAATGTAATATGCACTTTGTTAATGTTTGATGAAAAATAAAATCTTTTTCTCTGTTTCGACTGTGTAAGAAGACGAAGGTGTGTTTTTGCTCTACAGAACAGGCCACTTGAATAACATGAACCAAATTTGGCATACATATTTTTATATAAAGGATGGATATTTTTGGAATCTTAATTAGATTTTAAATTAAATGAAATTTAAACTAAATTTTTACATTTTCCTAAAATATTTTTGCTCAAAAATAAATTTTAAACCTTTAAAATTTAAGAAAATTGCACTTTTGATTATATCAAAATTTTCAAAACATTTTGCTGCATGAAAATAAATTTTTCACCAGTATAAAATTAAAAAAAAATAGTCTTTTTGATGATGGCAATTTAAAATTCCTCCAAAATTTTCTTTGATTTCCACAGTTTTTTTTAAATATATTTTCTTGATTTCCAATAATTATAGAATACGTTGCTACTTTGAAATTCAAAACATTTTCAGTGCTTCGTTAAATAATTGATCACGTGATTTCTTTTTTTCATTTTTGAACAACAAACAGTGTTACATGGTTACAGAACAGTGGAGGATTTTAATGTATAACTATAGTCTATATTAATAATAAAAATGAAAGACTGCATATGTGTTTAAATTTTACAATACAAACTGTTTGTTCTATAGATACCAAATTTCATACTATATAACTTGGTGCTAATATTCACTTCGGAGAGATCTTTTTGAAATATTAATTAATTAAAATAATTAAAGTTTGACGTTTTCCCGCAATAATTACCTAAAATATTATTACTCAAAAATTAATTTTATACCGAAAAGTATTTTTCAAAATTTGAAAAATTACTTTTTAATGTTATCGATTCAATAGTGATTCAAATATTTTCTACTACTTATGTAGTCTACTATTTTGTATATCTATTTGTCTTTCCTGTTTTGTCTATCTATGGCAATTAAATTTTTTAACAATATTTCCAGAAATAAATTAAATTGTTTCTTTGAAATACAAATAATTTTTGATGTTGTTCCGCTTTACAACAGAAGGGGTGGTGAGGTAGCTTCTGAGGGTATGGACGTCTGAGCACCTGACGGCAGAAGTCTGACTTCTAACCCTTTTTACGTGGAAGACTTCATTCACGTATTTCATTCATTCATCCACAGATCGTACTTTAGATCTGTTGTTGTGGCACTTGCCATGGACAAGCCCCGCTGATACATCAGCAGATTTTAAGCCGGAGATATACGTCTCTTGTTTTACAAGTAACGCCATCTTGGGCGAAGAGTACGACTAAGCTACACACACGCCACTACCCTTTTTAAGGGGCGGGCTTCATTCATGTATATTCATTCACTCATTTCAGATCGTAATTTAAACCTGGAGCAGAGAACGATCACTTCTGGCTCAGTATCCCCAGGGATATTACTCTCAGCATGGGGAACTTTGCGACCACGAACGGATTTAATGAGCGCCAGCCGCCATACACTCGGGGAATCTTTTGGTCGGTGAATTTCGAACTCGTAACCTTAGGAATACAAGTCCAACGCTCTACTAAACAGGCTATCCCGGCCCAATTTAAATCTGTAACAAAGAACGACCACTTCTGACCTAGTATCCTCAGTGATATTACTCTCGACTTGGAGGTCTTTGTGACCACGACACATATAACGTCCAACACACACACACGCAAACGCAGAGAGAGAGAGAGAGTCTTCTGTTGGCGAGTTCGAACTCGCAGCCCAAGGGATGCGAAAAGTTTTTCGCTCACAATAAACAGCTCAAATAATATAAAAAATAACTCGGCTTTATATGCGAACTGATTTGCATAAAAATTCTCTAAAGATAAAACTATGTTCACGAAGTTATATCTAAAATATTTATCTGATATCAAATACTCCCTAAGATCATCTGAGACAACTAGTATCAAACAGTAATTTCAAAATATATATTATTTAATTATTGATATTTTATTTCAATATTTATGTAAAATAATTTCACTTTCTAAACGCAAATAACTCAAAAAATGCCAATGAATTCAATCCCTGTTAACCCTCCCCATCAATCATTTCTTCTCAATAATACCACCCATATCAAAGGATTCTCAAACTGCTTAAATTTACTATAAACTGGATTTCAGTTATACAATGGTAATACCAACATGTAGTGGCGTAACGGGAAAGGTGATAACATGGCAGGGTATTATCAATTTTAATGACAAACTCATTAAGGTTTTGTACCCTTGGTACCGTCCTAGATTGTGGGCCAGCGCATCTAGAAACCTTTTTCTACGGTCGCTTCGCCACTGCCAGGTGTTTTCTAATTAACATTTGCTGCAGATTTTCGAGGGAATAAATCTCGAACCCAGATGCTATGCTATCGGGATCAAATTTATTTATGTTTTGAATTCCTAATCTTATTATTCAAGAGTAATTGTAGCTGTCTTTTAGATGCCTTATGTTGAGTGGAATGTGATTTGAATCTTCAAGTTATACGTAGAATTTTATTGATGAATAATTTCCACGAATACGATATTTTAAAAGAAAAATAATGCAATTTCGAAATTCATCTATTTGTAACAAAATATTAAATCTTTATCACTTTGCAGACAGCGAAACGTCTGGATTGTGTATCAAACTGCAACATCTTAGATCTCAATTTCAGTCCATTTATCCATTAAGAATACAAATTAAGTTAGATGCACAGAGGTATCTGAATTGCTCTGTACATTCTTATATGAACTGAAATAATAATAAATAATCCAAATAGGATAAAGTAATTAGGATTTTGAAAAAATTCGCCTGGCAAAGAATAGGCGTTTATAAGTCTATAGAAAAAAATAACTTTTGAAATAAGCTTTTATTTTGCAAAATTTTGTCTAGATAGATGCAATTACTGCGACTAATTTTAAACATACCCGATAAGCAATTACAGATATGTTAGTCCAAAATACGGTCATAAACAGGATATAAATTTTTAAAATCGTATTTTATAGTTTTATTATAAGAACTAATCATCATAAATACTAGAAAGTTTTAATTTTATTTAAACATAAATTTTCCCACAACTATCAATCATTTTACCACCAAATTTAACGAAATCAATAATTTTACTGATTGCATATCCTCAAAAATAAAAAAAAATAAAAATCTTAAATGAATAATTAAAATGGTCAAAAGAAGAATATTAATACTTCATATAATAAAGATGCTTGTTTGTTGTTTTTGTGAAACTGAACCATTGCAATCAGGACATGATACAACCAAATGGTTGTTCTAACTTTCCACATATTCCGATTCTAATCGATAGAATTATTTATTTATCGTAGAAAAAAAATTGATAATGGAAATTAAATTCTTTAGAAATATTGTCATCACAAGCATTTCTGATTTAAAATGAACATACCTGATAACTGTTTGCGATAAGAAATCTTGAAATTTAGAATCTTGTACATCCTCTCAGCCATAATAATCCAAACACAAAGGCGGTCTATGTGACGGAAATGACGTCACGGAATTGGTAAAAAGGAATTTAGATTTCGACCCAGTCGGATTTATTTAAAAACTTTGTAAATTTTATGGTAAAAGTGATGTTTAGTGTGCCACTTGCCGGGCAAAGGATGCCAAATTGCCAATAAAGATGGGGGATAAAGTAAACAGATACTTCTGTGGAATAGTTACGGTTACCACTTTTCGCAATATAATTATGATTATTTTACCGATAGGTATTGTTTTTTTTAAACCGGCTATCCCTGTCTGTAAGGCTCAGAAAAAAAGTTAGAGCATACGATGCCTCTGGCATCTGCTGAAGGCACCGGGCAGAATTTTTTAACTGAAAAAAGCATCCTACGGCTTCGCTAGCCGCGGGGGTGGGAATAATAGCTTCGCTAGCTCATTAATCCACACAAGGACTGTGTGGATAACAGAAACAGCGCATAATCAAAAGAAGAGAAAGAACAGAGGAAGAAGCAATCAAACAATTCTTCATACAAAATTTCAAACAAGCATACTTTCCTAAATTCATTTAGCTCGTAAAATAATATATATTCCACTTACCCTTCATCCATTCCATTCGAAATACTCTCTTCCATTCCACTATTCTTGCAAAATTACCCATGTAACATATTATCAAGGAAACCAACCGTTAAAGCAAAAAAAGAATTATCAGTACTGAGATGAATCCCATTGCATCTGACTTTTAAAGTAAGAATGCAGACGATTTAGTAAAATACGAGCTCATATTGATAATTAAAGATTGCAAAAGAATAAAGTTCTTTAATTCGTGTTCACATGAAAAATAAAATTCCACTGTCTTAATAGTTATAAAAAAGCTTTTAATTATAATAAAGAACAAAATTAAAATCTTTCATCGATATTTTTTAATTACTTTTAATTTAATATTTTTTTAAAAAAATAGTCGTAATTTATGTTCAACTTGACTTGACTTGAATATAAACATTCAGGGATATAGCGGCAAAGGCTGTCATCCCAATATGTTCAACTTAACCATTGTTAAAAATAGTAAACAAAACAGCATTAAGGTTGCTAGAAGAGCGTTCCATTGGGTTGCCATATTGGCGACAAACTCTGAGGGCACACCAATCGTCACTTTAACCATTTTTATATCATTAAAAGAAATTTTTCATTATTTCCAATTGCAATTTTTTAAATTAGCTTCCCATTGATATAATCTGGGATTGTAAATAACACTGTCACTATAATAGAGCCTAGTTAAACTAGTGTAAAGTTTTAAACCTGCCCAATGTATTATTTTAATAATTTTAAAGACATGCCCAGATGACGAGAGCGACATCAGAATCGGGGCTCCTCTCCGAATTTCGACAGCATTCTAAAGAGTGGAACACAGCATTCTCTGTTAATCACTTGTATCAGAATACTAGATTTACTATTTGAATTTTCTTTCAAAATGATCATTTACATTCACAACAGAACTAGGTATCGCAATTAAAGGCAGAAAATTATCAAAACTAGGTAATAAAAAACTCACTGAAATCATAAAATAGACTTTATCCTCGATATATTGAGACCATTTGATCTCTTACATGTTCGCTGCCGTGATTTTTACCTGTAATTCGGACCACTATCTTATAAGTAGTTTTCTCCTTTGATGTCTCTTAATTGTGATAGAGAATAGAATACATAATAAGATAGTTGGTGTGAATCACAGAGGATTCACGCATGAACAACGTATTTAAACAAGGAAATATTAACTAAACATAGACTTTATCTACTTCTACACTGAATGAGAGGTGTCTTATGAATATGGGTAGAAAGGCAGTCAACATGATTAACCGCTTAACTGCCGTACGTGCATCGATTTATCGCATTTTGACAGTTGTAAACAAAAAATAAACCATTCATAACAATTATCATTCAATAGTAAAATGACTTCGCATACGTAGATAAGCCAAGTATTCGATGAATTTCCATTTGAATCAAAATAAGAGAATATTCCCAAAATAGAAAATGTCATCTTATTAGATAGTAAGGAAAATAAACCGGTTAAGTGGTTAACTGCGATTTTTTAAAACCTAACCCGACATTACATTTTACTTCTGACATTTTTGTTAATTACTCAATGTAAAAACCCAAGTGATACTTAAACATGTTTAGGTAATTTCTAAGTTATAAAATAACTGCTGTTATTAAATAAATATAGTACTGTAAATTTGTAAATATAAAGTGCTGTAAATTTGGAAATTCGATGCACATATCTGGCACGTCATTTCTGTATAAGGGGTTAAAAATAAAAATGATTGCAACTAATGTTTGAGAATAACATGTATAGTCGATTCTAATCTTGATTTTTAATAAACGCCATAAGTCTTTAGAGAAATCAATCAAGATTTTTTGATTATTTAACCACTTGACATACGAATTTATTTAACTTTCTAATTAGATGATTCATCCTATTTTGGTCACTTATTGTTAATTTGATTTTTTTTAAAATTATATATGGAGCATTTTGGATATTAAAGAGTTTCGAATTGATTTTTGATTTTTGCGTATTTAATTAAATTCTGTTACTTAGTTGCAGACTTGAAAATAAAAATTCAGTCATTCGATGCGCGGGTCAGACACGTCCTTGTATGCGAAGGGGTTAAAGTAAAACTCAGTTTACCTGGTGAAAAAGAGCAGAAATTACAATTTGACCCATCCTTTAAAATGAAATATTTTTAATTTGCAAAATCCTTTCGAATATAATGATGTTATTGACAAATTTCAAGTAAAACACAAATTTCAAAAACCCGTTTAATATTTTATCTAGATTAGTTCTACATGCATATGAATGCGCGAGCCGTATAATTTCATTTATGCTAAAAAAGATCTCCGAAAATGTTCTGTCAGTTGAAAATATCCTCAACAGAAAAGAAAATGAAATCTTAGATTGTAAATTTCAAGTTATCAAATGAGAACATTATTGTTTTTAAGTCATTATTTATCTTAATTAATTTAAGTCATTAACCAAATTAAATCGATTTGGAACAAAAACTAGACTTTTCTATCGTTCTCTATACATCCCTCTCTCTATAGGTATATGCTAATAGTTTTAAAATTTCATTTTCAGTTTTTGAGGATGGGGAAAAAAGTTTTAGAGCACGACCGATTTTAAGATGAAATAACAGTTATGATGTCATAGTTCTTCGTCAGCCTTTTAAAACCGCATCTGCTTTCAAAGAAGAATACGAAATACGAATGCAATACTGGTAAAAGCAGGTAAAAATATCCACCCCTCGTAAATTTCGGAGACGTCAAAACCTCTTAGTCAAAAGAACACCATGTTCTCACAAGATAAAAAGAACCCTAGAATTCTTTCCTATTTTTTATAAAAGAATAGTTTTTTAACATAATCAGTCAGTAACTAACCAGTGATTCTCTGTTCGATAGATCTCTAGTATCTTTTCCTATGTAAGCCAACCAAGTGGTTTAATTCAGAAATTTTACTGAAATATGAACATGATACGAATAAGTTTACACAAATGGATTGTTAATATATTTCTGTTTCGACTGTTTATATTAAGTGCATCAAGAATCATAGAAATTGAGAAACTATTTACACACCAACCAATCATGTTATTTAGAATTTTTTTTTGTATATTTGACAAGATGAGTTCATACGCTGGCATACTATATGCAAATTATTCCATGCAACGTTTAAGATACGGCATGTATATTCTTGCAGAAATTCTAATACGAAACCAAGATTAGTAGCTGTGAATGTACTGTGAAATAGTCTAACAGGCTTAGTAGTAACAAGATACGCTTTATTCAACATGGTAACGCAGCCAACATGTTGTTGTTGTGTCAAATGGCACTTGTCATGGACAAGCCCGCTGCTGACCCAGCAGCAGATTAAGCCGAATGAAGCGTCTCTTGTATTTGAGTAGGGCCAAGAGTACGACTTTGCTACACACTCACCACATTCGCTTGCACAGCCCCTTTTTACAGGGGGGCACATTCACACATCTTACAGATAGCACACAGAAGAACAATCATGCCCGAACCGGGACTCGAACCTGGGACTTCCAGAACACGAGGAAGACGAGCTACCTCTGTGCCAGCAAGCCGCACAGCATGAAAAAAAAACAGTACTGACAGTAATCAACAACATATATGTAGTAAATCGATAGAAAACAAACACAGCAGCACAAAGTATTCAGACAAAATTCCACAGAAGTAAGACTTCGCACTACTATTTACACCTCTAGAAAGTCTGCTTCTATTTACTAACTACTCGCAATCCGACTCGAATTCTGATTCACTGCTGTCTCAGTTCTGGACTCAATGTTGATTGATTTCGAGCTTAGCACCCACATTTTTATAATTTACATAAAATTGAAAAAAAAAAGAGTTATAGAATGAATATCTGTATTAGTCGCGTTCTAGTGGAATAATTGGGAAAATTCTTTATGTTTCTATAATCTTTTTGGTTCTTGGCAACCAAGTTTTCAAATGATTACCACGCTTGTTCCAGTGATTAGGGATCATTGACTTGCACCCATTATCGGTCAGATTAAAAAATAAGATAATATAAATTTAAAATAAAATAAAATAAAATTTTTTGCAAGGCAATCTATTGGATTGAGAGCAACCGAATTTCACCTGTTATTACTTTTGGAAATGATATAAATTTTAATTAAGTATTTAGCTAAAATTTATTCAAATTTTAAACATTAACTGTCCAGGAACTTTGGAACGTATTAATCCAGAAAATATTTTTAGGTCATTTTAGATTATTTTTTATTGTTTTAGTAATCGGATTTATATTTATGGACAGCTTCAACAATATTAAATACATTCACATTAGGAATTATAAGTATTTGAGTATTACTAGTTTAAATTTGATACAATATGAATTTGCCTATTTCGATGCTTATAATTAAGAGATAATTTTAAAAATAAAATTAAGATAATATAATCCAGATCAGAACATTATCATGCTTTATTATTTTGAGCCAAGATTCGAATCTACTTTTAAAAAAAATATTTCTTATGTGATTAAAAAAGAAATAAATAGCTTTATTATAGAACGATATTGATATTTATAATTAGATAAAAATTCATTTTAATTATAGAAGTGCTGACTTAGATAGAGTAGAAATGATTAAAATTTAAAAATACTATTAATTATAAAAACATAATCAATTCAAACCAAATTTAGTTTATATGTTAGAGAAAGATATTAAACTGAAATCTGCTGGATAGAAAAATGCAATTAATAATGACTAGAAAATAATATTTTCTTTTAAGAGCTGTTTTATAATTTTTATGGTGTTTACTTGGAAATTTAATGGTTCTTTGGTAAGAAATGGTTTAATGGTAAGAAAAAATTAATTTGTTCTCCGAGAACGGCAATGATATTTAATATATACTGCTCGAGAAACTAATCTCAGCACTTATGTATCAGAAATTGGAATACTTGAAATTTAATTTGTAGTTTCCAAAAATGCGGAAAACACTTTTGCTATATATCACGTGAGCGTGAGTTACTCTTCTAAATTCAATCCAAATAATTCAATTTATTTTAGGTAAAATCTTTGTTGGTATTATTAGGAATTAGGAGGGCTATCGTTGCTTGACATCATTTATTTTTGTCTATTAATATGAATTTTCTTCTGTAGAGCTTGTGATAAATTACTTTGTTTATCATTGCTTTCTCATGGTTTAAATTGAAAAATTTTTAATGTCTAAATTTGTATTGAGCTCTCTAATAATGTACTAGTTATGTTTTCTGTAGCGATTAATTTCTAGTTATGGGTTGAAGTAATTGATTTTTGCAAAGTTCTTTGATAAAGTTATATTTTTTATAGATTTCTTTTTAGTCAGTAACTATATATATATATATATATATATATATATATATATATATATATATATATATATATATATA
>JAOUZG010037474.1:399427-417876 GCA_026289955.1 Argiope argentata
ATATATATATATATATATATATATATATATATATATATATATATATAATTTTCAAGCGTAAAATACTTTTTAATGATACTTTTTAATGATCCAGTAAAGTTCAAACAATTATTCATTAATTTTTTATTAATTATCTAAAAACTAACTTTCTAGCCAAAAAATCTTCATTTCCCCGCCGCCGAATAAGTAACGAATTCAGTTTCTTTTCCCCCATGCCAATAAGGTTAGGCTTAACATGTTTTTGACCGATTATTTCAAACGCTTCTATTTATTTTCTTCGTGTTTGATGTATTTAAAAATAAACATTGTCAATTAATCGATTTTTCGGATTCATTTTGAAGTACTTTCGAATAAAAATAATACATAATAAAGAAAATTAAAAATTTCTAATCTGTATTGGGTTGAAAATGCAATACCAACTCAGTATGTTCCGATGTGTTGTCAATGGATACGAGCTTGATTTTGATTTAACCAGGTACAATTTTTTGATCAATTATTTATATTAATTATAATTATTTAATAAAAAGTAGCTAAAATAAAAAAAAATGTTGAACTAAGCAGGAACTGGTTAACTTTTTCTTCATCAAAAACTAACCTTCCCGCCAAAAATCCTCGTTTCTCCACCGCCAAATGAGTAAGACTTCTGTTTGCTCTTTTTTCCACGCTAATGAGTTTAGATTTAACATGTTTTAGACCGATTATTTCAAAAGATTCTGTTTATTTTCTTAGTGTTTGATGCATTTACGATTAAACATTGTAAATGAATCTATTTTTCCGATTCATTTTGAAGTACTTTGAATTAAAATAAAACAATATAAAGGAAATTTTTTTAAAAAAATAAATCTATATTACGTTGCTCAACTAGATTAGAAATCTCACGCATTTGCATTGCCCCACTTGGCGTCAGTTCTCACACATACACATCAAAATTTCCATTTGTACGAAGTCGTGGGTAAAGGCTGGTATGTCATATCAGGAAATGGGTCTTGTAATTATCACATTCCAGTTTGTCACCTTTTGTTTGGAATATTGGGAATACAGAGTCTTCATCTCGTTCAATGGACATCCTTGTCCTCTCCTATTTAAAATTGATGATTTCATGTCAGCTCCAGGTTCCTGAATTTTCAATGGTTCGGCGTTGATATCGCCTGAGCTCGCAGATCGATTGTGATCAAGTTTTCTGAAGTTTTCTGATCCCTGGTATCAACAGTGGTAGGGCAGTCTTTAATAAAAGGTAATTTAGTAATCACTTTTGGAACCTGTCAGATTCTCATTATCAATGACGTCTTTGCCAACCAATAACTCTGAAAAATGCTCTATCCATCTTTTCAGTACTTCTGGTACTGCACATGTCAGCTTTCCATCCTACCAGTAATTCTGGTACTGCACCGGTCTGTTCTTAATTTTTTCTTCTACATATAATTACTCCTGAAATTTCCGTCTAGTGTTATTGATCAATAAATAGTACTTTCTTGATTTTTTTTTCTGGGAATTGAGTGTTTCAATTTTTTTTAAAATTGTCCTTGCAGTAAACTCTCATTTTCTTTCTATATATTTACTTTTCCCGTTTTCTCAGCTCTCTGTATGTATCTTCTGAGTTGTAGAACAGTCGCCAGTTTATACTTGTGATTTTTCATTCACGTCAAGTGTTTCAATTAATATATTTCAAATTCACAAAGTCTTTTCCCCTTCTTTTATAAAATGTTTTGTGCAACCTGTATTTTTTCTTGGGTATAATAAGGTAACGATAAGAATCCCTAATAGCTCATCTAAAACTTCTACTAACTTCAAGCATGAATACTCCGTATGTTTGATTAACAAGTGTTGTGACGTAGGTGCTTTCGTAAAGGGCTCTGCAGAGCCATCTGCGCGGGCACTTGCGTTGGCTTGGCGGAGTATATATGTAGAGCGGAGAGTGCGTGCGGTAGGTGAAAAGAATGTGGTGAAGAGAAGGTGTTTGTGAAATAAACAGTTTTTTTAAGCTTGTGTTTGCTTGCCTATGAAGACCACACCCCGGTTACACAACTGTGGAAGTGCAACAAGTATATAATCGATTTGGTTCAATGTACTCCAATTTGAGGATCGTCAAGTTGATTTGTGTATGTTCTTATGTGCTGAAATAGTGTTTCCAACAGCAGGGTTGTTACTGGTTATTAAGGAATGTTGATACATTTTCATTACTCTCTTCACGAAAGCTATGAAAATCTGTAATTTGTCTGACATCCGGTATTCTTCCAACCTCAGCTCGAAGTAGCCAACAAACATTTTAATGTCACCATTAAGGCAGTTGTCATAACCTAATTCCAATCTTTCATAATAGTAGTCTTTATCATATTCGCATCCATCCTTTTTCGGTACATGTGAACAGAATATATTATGGCTCAGGCATTTATCCTTAATTCAAATTTTGTCATTTTTTATTGATTGGTTGAAAGTCAATAATTTTTCTCTTAATTTGATATGGGCAACAGAGCCAATGTCAAGATGGCGGGGATGACCTTTACAGCTTTTATATTTACCGATATTCCTTTTTTTCCCTCCAAGATGCTATTTCTTGACCATCACATTTCCTGTATTATCGTGATATCAATTCCATATTTTTCAAACATCTCAATGAGCTTTTTCAATGCACCACTTTTATAAAGTAAGCGAACGTTCCAAGATCCAGTCATTATGTCTTTAATAGTTTTTGTCGTTTGGATAATGCCCGTCCTTTCTTTACTTCTTGGGATTTCCAAACTTAAGTTCTTTTTATGCTTATTATTATTGCTGGGAAGGGGACTTTACGTAGAATCCTAATCCTGGAGACCCATATTTGTATAAGCGTTCATTTTTTTTTCAAGAAATGTTATGTTATTTTTCGAACTATGAATCATAGCTTTGTCTTTTTTTTATCTTCTCAATTTTAATTTCAAATTATTGGAGAATTCGGTGACAATCACAAACTCCTTACTAAAAGTTACCTTGCAAATATATATGCTGTATGATATAGAACAATATTCGAAATATTACATAATATTGTTCAATACTGAATAATATTACAGAATTGTACAATATTGTGCAAAAGATTATTATTCATGGGATTGAAAATCTTGATTTATTGTTTAATTTATCGAAGCTAATGTATTTAAAGACTTTGCAATTGATTTTCGCATTCGTGGATTTTTTTCTCTTGTGACCAAAAATATTTGAATCAGTATATACTTTTTTCAGATATATATTTGGGGTCTTCTTTCCTTATAAACGTAGTGACAGAAGGTTTTTTCCTCCCTTTTGTAAAATTTCTTATTTTATACTTCAACATCTGAATACAAGCATTTAACGTTTGTGAAATATGAAGACGGTGTTATGTTTATCGGCGCAAGGGCCGCATTTGACCATGTTGCACCAAGTTTGAAATATAGAGTTAGAATAATTCTCTTCGAAAAGAGCAAGAAACACATCTTTTATACATCATCCTGTTTATATACAACATTTTAAATCATTAGAAAATCTAATTTGGTAGAAGCAGATTGTATTTCTAATTCCAAATAATATGCATTTCCTTGAAATTTTAATTTCAAAAACTTTTTTAAAAATTTTTTAATCGGAATTGTTTATAAATGTGTTAATGCACTTTACTGAGCACCGCCAACACAGAGTTTCTGTCAAACGCACTTCTATATTATTAGTAGAGTTATAAAAAATGATTTAGCCCTAAATATTAGTACGACGGTGATTTTCGTCTAAAATTTGTTAACTGATAAAACATTTTAAAATTCCAAATGGCTTTGTACAATATATATTCCTCCATTTCAAATCCCAAAATTATTAAAACAGAGCAACTTCTACAACATCCAGACATATCTACAACTCAAATCATTATAACTCAATTTCCGATTTTGGTAATAATAGATCATTCTGTTCTAAAATTCTTTGGTACGAACATTAAGACGGGGGCATCTCCCAACTTGGACGCAATTTGAAAAGCACCCCCTCACCCCTACCCTCACTTCGATTGAAGTCCAGGTAATAAGGTGAGGAAGGGACGAGGGGGGGGGTCGTCCGAAATGAAGAGAAAAGATGAAAGGAGCCGATTGCAGGCGAAATAGATAATGACCGCGGCGAGAACGCAGTTTCCACGTCGGTTGAGAAAATGAAAATTCGATTCCCACCCCAATGGATGACAACACTGAGACTCTCTTCTACCGTCTGATGACGATCGAATTTAAAATGTACACTAATTCGGGTAATAATTTGTCACATCATTTTCCAATCCCTGTTCGATCTGCTGGTCAGGCGGTGGCCTTAATGCGATGATGTACCTCGAGCATAATCGAATAGTGTGGGCGAGCGCTGTCCTCGCACAAACTCGGTTTGAAGTCCATAACCCGGTGCACAAAACTGTGAAGTTTACAAGGGGAAATCGTGTTTGGGGAGCAAATTGGCAGTAAATTGCGCTGGCCAGAGTGCGATATAATTTTCTTAGCGCAGTCTAAATGGAAATTCACGTGATTATTGTGAGACCTGTTAGAGGAGAATTGCATTTAATCTGTCCCCTTTACAAATCAGGGAGACAATCAGGGCTGTGGGGGGGGACTGAACGGGAGACTGATTTATCAAATAAAGGAAAGATAAACTTGCATTTAAATTAATTAAATAAGTAGATAAAATAGAATGAATGACATAATTTAATTTAATTTATTAACTGCTTACTTATGATTATTCATAAAAGAATTTTATTATCATGTCAGAACATGATGTTGTTTTTAGGATGAGGTTTTTGGCGTCAGCAAAAATTCGTAGACTAAAGATAAAAATATTATCTGCACGAGATTCTCAAAAAATCAGCTTTTGACAAAGCGTTTCCATTGCATTTAATAAACGCTCTGATTAAAAATAAGTTAATGACTGCAGCAAATGAAACCTAGAAGAATGTCATTTTGAGCTCGTGATTACATGAAAGAAAATAAATAGGAAATGCCATATTTTTTAAAACAATAAAGGCTAGACAAAGTCTTTTTGGATCGTTTACAATACTAAAGAGACTCATTCAATGAAACAATTAAAATGAATAAAAATATAATTTAACTTGCACTAGCACGTGGTGCTTGGCCGTTCAAGATATGATGTTCTAACATGATACATTGAAATATGCACAACAGATTTCATTTTAATCTTTATTTTTTTATTATTATGATACAATAGGAAAAAAGTTATAATCGCAATTTCCACTTCATGACCTTATAACAGGCTTTACTACAGTTTGATCTTTTCTTAACTAAGATTCTCAGTTATATGGTATATTATAGGCAGTTGACCGTACTGGGCATTTTCAAAACGGTTCATTAACCCATGCGTTGCAGCTGTGATGCTGATTAATGTAAATGGCAAGGATGGCCAATTGTCGAAAAAGTGAACATGTGTGTAAAGTCTGGGTGTGGAATATAACAACGAAAACAGTTATCCATTATAGACTTAGCATTTCTACATCTTTCTGTGCTCTCTAGTTCATTGAGTCATACAATTCCAATATGATTCTGGTTTTTATCATGTCTGAACACGATGTTGTTTTGGGAATGAGGCAACAAAAATCCATAGGCGAAAAAAAAAAAAAACCTAAGCAAAAAATAAAAATCCCATGACTATGCCATCCAAATTACAAAAGCTCTAATTTAAAAGAATAAATTAATGACTACAGCCAATAAAACCTAGAAAAGTGTCACTTTGAGCACTCGATTTTATGAAATGAAATAAATAGGAAATGAGATATTTTTTTAAACAATCAATTCGAGACTAAGTTTTTTTGATCGTTTGCAACGCTCAAGTGACTCATTCAATGAAACAATTAAAATGAATAAAAATATAATTTAACTTGCACGAGCACGAGGTGCTTGGCCATTCAAAAAACGATGTTCTGGCATGATACATTGAAATATGCGTAGCAGATTTCATTTTAATCTTTTTTCATTTGTTGCATTCCATTCTGTGTTGAAAATATTTAAAATGTAATTTCTATCTCAACAAATAATAAAAGAGAATGCGTGTGCATTGAAATTTAATATACCACTATAGATTAAAACATTCAGTAATCTCGAGAGATAATTCTCTGGCGAATAGATGTGTCGCACTTTTAAATAAATTTTTAAACTTTTGACATCTTTCAATTAGAGGAGCTGGATCACCATTCATTATTTCTTTTTACAAATACTTTGAAGACCTATCTGGGAAAGGAAGAAGGAAAATGGCAGAAATAGAATCAAACTTTTATAGTATAACAATAAGATAATAATGGTAAAAAGTATAGATAAATTTTGACTTGACAGTGTAACATGGCTCTAATATCTATAAAATTTTAATGCACAACTTTATCTATCAAATTTAAGTGCTTAATTTTCATTCTCCTCATTCTTTCAAAAATACTTTTTTTGAAAAAAAAATCACGAGCATCAAATTATAAGAGGTTTAAAAGAGAAAACAATAAATTTTCTCATTGAGAAACTCAATATTTATCTCTATTCTCCAGTGTCAGTGATTTCAGTTTCAAGGCACTTTCATAAACAAAGCATTTATGGCAGAGAAGCAATTCCCATGCCACTTGCCACATATGTTAATGTTAAACGTCATTTACAGTGGTGTCGTGGTACAAAACCTGGTCGATTGATAAGTGGTATGCATGGTCTGAGGAAACGTGTTTCACTCTTTTTTCTATAACAGGACGACGTTTGGAGGACAATGGTACAAACATATGATCCTGATTGTCTCCTACCAATTGTCAAGCATAGAGGTGGATCTGTAATGATATGAGCAGCCATGACGTGGTTTTCTGCTGGACCAATCGTAACCCTGAAAGGAAGGATCTCTGGGGAGAAGTATAGAGAATTTTTAGATTACCAGATACCTCCTATGATTTAAATTTTGTTTTCAGCAACAGATTAAATTTTCTGGACCAATCGTAACCCTGAAAGGAAGGATCTCTGGGGAGAAGTATAGAGAAATTTTAGATTACCAGATACCTCCTATGATTTAAATTTTGTTCTCTGCAACAGATTAAATTTTCTGGACCAATCGTAACCCTGAAAGGAAGGATCTCTGGTTAGAAGTATAGAGAAATTTTAGATTACCAGATACCTCCTATGATTTAAATTTTGTTTTCAGCAACAGATTAAATTTTCTGGACCAATCGTAACCCTGAAAGGAAGGATCTCTGGGGAGAAGTATAGAGAAATTTTAGATTACCAGATACCTCCTATGATTGAAATTTTGTTTTCTGCAACAGATTAGATTTTCTAAGATAACATACATTTTTTTAGAATACATACAGTTTCCCACACAGTGAGATCGCTTAATCATTTTTTAATGATTTCGAAGATGAAGTTAAATATTTGGCTTGGCTCTCACAGTCACCTGACCGTAATATAATCGAACCATTATGACCTATTTCAGAGCGTTTAATAGGGAATCGATATCCTCCACCGACATCTTTCCCATAATCTTCACAATATCTCCATGAAGAAGGGTACAATATTCCTCTAAACATTATTCAGTGTTTGTATGAATAGTTTCCTAAGCGAATACAAGCCGTATCACATGCTAAATGCGGTTCTACATTATACTAATAAAGGATTCTTTATAGATCTAAGATGTTCCCATTATTTTCCTTACCACCTGTATGTACTGAAAAGATTATTTTTTGAATTTTAAAGTGGTTTGAATTAGGTTTTTTTTATGCAATATTATATTCTGAAGTTAACGTGGAATTTTTTTTTAAAAAAATCATAATTTTTTTAAATTAAATAACCTTATTAAAATTTTGAAAAACCCTTTATAATGTGTACCTACTATTTAAATTTGGTAACTCTAATCTGAACGCTCTACCCTGTAGAGCAATTTTATTTTTTCCAGGATTTTTTCAACATTTATTTTTTACTCGTATGTAGCAGGAAGAAATTCCCATCTTTCCATATTTTACTCACTGATTATCTTTACTGTCTACTCCCTAGCAAGTAAACATTATCATCTTTTTATAGTTTTTATTTCATTCCCTAATCCTTACAATAATCCTTAAATGAACCTTAGTCTTAATTAATTAGAAAAATAAAAATCATTAAAAATAATCATTAAAACACTGATTTCTCTACAATGACCTTTTGTAGACCACTAGCTATTCACTACTGATTGGTTATTCCAACTCACTAATACGGCATATGCATGAAATCTGATTGATCGGACGGCCATGACAGCATTGGTGGAGCATAAGGTTAAATCCTAATGGTTATCACCAGCCACGGCAGAACCCTTCCAGTGAGAAGCAAATCCCGTCATCGTAGGGAGGTAGCCGACTCCCACAGTGTCTATATTCATCGGGGTAACAAGAATTATCTACTTATAATACTTGAATTCGAGAGGCTTCAGTTGGGATGCTACTTACGAAGAAAGAAAATATTTGAATTAAAACTATAAAAAAATGATTTCATTACATGCTTTTCTAGAAACAATTCATAAATGAAAATAGTTGCGTTTTGAAATAATTAAGAGAGCAACTACTTTGAAGCCAAATCGGTTTCAATAGTTTGATATAATGCATTTTCAGTTGAACATTAAACTATAATTCAATAAAAATAAAAGGGTTTATTCTGTGAAATAGCTAGGAAAATATATAAATGCGAATAGAGTTTATAATAAATTTACTATAATTTTTCAAATTAAGCAGATTTAAGTTACAAAAATCCAATAAAATGTTTTTCTTTTTTTTTTAAAAAAAAAATTTCAATTGGAAATCTCATTTACAAATAATTAATGCATCTCAATTAAAAAACTGTATTAATTTTGAATTGGTAATACATTAATTAATCAAATCTCTTGAGAATTTTTAATAAGGGATTTGAATATATAAACCATTTTTAAAGATTGAAGTATTTTAGAAATTCAGGAATAGGAGTATAATTTAGAATTTATTGGTGTGTGAATCAATAATTAATGTTAATGCGTTATATCGAAATCATCGAACCAAAAATGTCCAGAAATCGTTTTCATTAATAATCGATTTTTATTTTGCTTCAATTTCTTTTCTTGGAACTTAAGCCAAGAAAGATTCAGAAAAATATTAAAATCAATCATTTAAGCGTACTTTGCCAGTAAAATTCGACAAAGTCAAAAATATGAAAGTTTATATTTAACAGATTCGACTTCAAATCAATAAAATGGCGGAATTTTGGAAAGAAATTTTAACGATGGTGTTTATATATCAAAGGTCTTAGTCTGATATCTTTATTAAATCAAATAAACAGCCGCTTTTCGTACTGATGATTCAAAGAACGCCCCCAAAATTATCAACAATTTTTTTAGAAATTCCACTAGCTCTAAGAATTCCAAGAGTTTTTTTCGATAAGTCAGATAGATACTTTGAGCAGTTGTTTCTTACTTCCTGTCATTTTAATGGAAAAGTAAAGAGTTGCGCTATATAAAAGCAATAGGAAATATATTCCGATTCCCTGCAATCAAACCAAACATCCTCCTTCTCCCCAGACATAAATAATTCATTCGTTCATATGCAATCATTTCACGCAATTCCAACATCTTCTTTTCCAAAAATCTTTGAATATCAGGGACCATTCAACTCAACTCGTTTCGACTTTGCTACCGCATGAATGACGCTCTTAAAGATCAAAGGAACATATTCTGATGATAACTTAGACATCTTAAATTTTTACTTCTGTTATTTATTTATATGTAACAGCTCTTTTAAAAACTGAATTTTCGTTTCTTTGGGAATTTTTTGTTTGTTTGAATTTTGATATATTTGTTTTAGAAAACAAAGATTCGGAAACTTCTACGTTCGTTCTCTGATCTAATGTCAAAAATGGAAAAGTAATAACTTTCGATCGTGACTTTGAACTGAACTTATATTAATGCAAATACTTATAGAATGTTCGCTACACTGGGAAAATGGACATGAAGCATGTATTTTGAAGTTAAAATTGATGATTCACATTAGAATATAAAATATATTATTTTTTATTACTTATACTTATTTTTTATTAAGCAAGTTTATTAAGCATTTTTTTAAGTTACTTATTTTTTATTAAGCAAGGTTATTTTTACTATACAAAGATGTTGCACGAAGCAAATGTTCACATTTTTACTTTCCCATGTACGTAGTATAGACAAAAAAAGTAATATAAAAAACAATCTTTTAAAATAAATTTCTATTTAGGTTAACAAAGAATTTTTTTTTATTTTAGTTACTTTCTATTAAATAATTACAATTAATATAAATATGTATATAAATAGGACAGAACCACAATATTAAGCGGCAAAATAGAAAGCTAAATCTCTGGTAATTTACTTTCTCCTTTCTATATATAGTGTTCGAACTCGCAGCCAAAGGATGCGAATCCAACGCCATGTCAACCAGACTATAGTGGTCTAATAATTACAATTACAATAAATAAATGATCAAAAAATTATCCTAGTGCTCAGTTTTTTATCGCCAATTGAGGATTGAAAGCCAATTGTCACAAAGCAAAATGCATGATTTTTCTACACCAGTTGGGGAACGCAATACAGATTAGAAATTTCTATTTTTCTTTATTCTGCATTATTTTAAATTGAAAGTACTACAAATTGAATCGGAAAAATCTATTAATCAACTATGTTTAATTTTAATTACATCAAACATTAAGAAAATAAACAGAACCGTTTGAAATAATCGGTCGGAAACATGTTAAGCCTAACCTCATTAGTGTGCAGAAAAAACAAACTGAATTCGTTACTTATTTGGTGGCGGGGAAATGAAGATTTTTGGTGAGAAAGTTATTTTTTAATTAATTAATAAAAATTAGATAAATTAATATTTGAAAAAACTGTATTAAAATCAAATGTCATCCACTACAAGTTTTAAAAAAATTACTTGAACTTGATTGGATGAATAAAAAGCATTTTATTAGCGATTAAAAATTTGACCAAAATTTATATATATATATATAGAGAGAGAGAGTGTGTGAGCTAATAGTAGTAATTGAATAATAATAAAAAAAAAAAAGTAGAAATCGAGATTTTAATGAATTTTCATGTTTTATATATACCCGAGTTCAAAAAACACATTTTTGGAAAATGTCCGTCTGTATGTCTATGACAAAGATAACTTACAAATGCTTTCAACTAGGTGGATTAAATCTGATATGCGATATTTACATCAAATTTGCAGATTTCTGTCAAATTTTGAGTAAAATCTGTTTCGAAGTCCATCTGTCTGAAAATAGGTTCGCATGATGTCTGTCAAAAATTGACTAACATGATTAAATATGATAAACCCAGTAAGTCACATGGCAGAACACATATTTATACAATCAATAATTATTTCACTTATTAGATAAATTTACAATCATTACTATCAATAAAGATGTATGTATGCGTATGTTAGCCTCAATAAGATAGACTGTTTGGAATAAAATTGATAAATTTGGCACAAATATACTTAGAAGGGTGAGAATGTGCACATCAGATAGATTCTTTTTTTTTTAAAATTTACGAATTTGAAATTTAACCTGGGTCCTGGAGTTTTTAGTGATAGCTACAAATATAATTTTTAACGTCACTTGATTTAAAAATTTGTCTTTTAAATGATACTAATATAGTAATTTTGAAAAATTTTCCTGAAATTTTAAATATTTTTCAATTTTCAACACGACTGTACTAAGATTTAAACTCTTTTCATTGTTTCATCATATATTTAATCATGTGATTTTGTTTTGTTGTAGAAAGCTAAAAAAGAATAATTATATTCAGTATTTGTGTAATTTGAAAGGTGAATAAAAAATGCAAAAATATAATATCATGGAAATTAGATAATAAATGTACCGGATTATATACCTGAAATTATATTATTAATAGCACAATGATGTTACGGGATGGGTTTACAGAATGATCAAAACATATTTAAATTTAAAAAAAAATTAAATTTTCAATCGTGAATTTCAAGTTTTCATGAGAAAACGATATTATTATTAAATCATTATTTGTCTTAAGTAATTTAAGTCATTAACCAATTTTAGACGGCTTGAAACAATCACGAGATTTCTGTATGTGTCTCTTTCTCTCTCTCTCTTTTTAAACTTTCATTTTCAGCTTTTAAAAATGCATCAGCTGTCAAAGAAGAATATTAAATAGTAAAGAAGTACTGGTTAGAGCAGGTGAACCTTTTAAAAACACATCTACTTTCAGAGAAACACATATTATAAAAATTTAGTTCTGGTAAAAGCAGGTAAAAATATTTTTTACCCGTAAATTTCGATGACATCTAAGCCTCCTAACCAAAACAACTACATGTTCTTACATGATAATGATATGCTTTTTATGTCTGGCATTTTGAAGCAATTATTGACAGGAAGTTTAATCCAAAGAATTTAACTGAAATTAAATATAACCTGTATACCAAGTGAATCAGCTGGGCCAGAAAGGCGACTAGTTAATAATAACAGGATAAGTTAAAATTAGTTTAGGAAAAAGCTACATGTACTATTAATAGTTGTTCTTTTACCACGAGTGAAAAGTATCTGACAGTGCAGCAGATAATATGCAGTTATTTGAAACAGAAAGTTTCTAAATACAAAATGGCGACGGCCTGAAAAATTATACAAATTGGAAACATTATTTTGTATCCAGGATGTCATGGAGAAAAAAGAAGAAATGTTTCAATAGAAAGTTTTATTATTTGATTGATGATTATTTATTTTTATTATGAGATAAAAAACCTATTTTGAAATTGAAGATTATTTTTCGTTGCTTTATTCACTAAAGTGAAGTTTTAAATCATAAGAAATCGAATAATAATTTACTATCATTTTTGAAACAAAACAATCTAAACATTTTTATATCTAAATGGTTTTTACTTTTTCAATAGACGTTTTACGTTTCTACTTTACCCCAAAACAGAAAAGAAACGGGAAAAAGATCGAAGATGGCGAAATGGCGAATACAAAGAAATAAAATATAAACCCGAATAAAAAGCTCCAAATCATCATATAGATATCCATTTGCTACTAAATCACAGAGCTACTGTTAAACGCCCATTGCAGAAGACTCAGCGGTTACATATATCGATATAGACAGATAAGCCTGCTGCCGCGTATAAATGTAGTAGCCAAGAAAATTCGTTCCAAATTACGTGCCCATAAATTTGGGGGCCCGCTAGCAGTATCTCTATTTCCTGCCAAGACGGGCCCCAGCTGTATATGGAAGGCTGTAAACGCCCGAAATAAGCCTAATGATTTTCTGGATGCGGCCCTGTTCGTAAATTGCCTTTGAAGCCTCCACTTGAAGGATCTGCAAGGCGATGTCTATAGAGGCAGAGCGCCATTTTGTTTGTTGCTTTTTCCCCCCGCTCTTTTCTGTTCTTTATGGACGCTGCGTTTTCTATTTGTTTATAGCGCCTGGGGGAATGATATTGATTTGAGAGCCATTTTCTGGATGCGTATTTAACTCCTGTTAGATTTGTGAGCTTAGTGAGAATTCGTTTAGGTTATTGCTTTTTAAATATGTGGAATTCGAATAGAATTTTTAATAATATGGAATTCTGTCTCATGTGATACGTACCAAATTTTTTAAATACATCTTTCAGCATTTTGTTTATTTAAATCTAGTCGTCTTAAGTGATCAACTGATTAGGTGTAAACATTGACGAATTAAATTGCCATTAAATTTCTTAAATTCTTAATCTGTTTTTACTTAACTCTAGTCGTCTTAAGTGATCAACTGATTAGGTGTAAACATCGGTGAATTAAATTTTCATTGAATTTCTTAAGTTATTAATTTGTTCTTCGTGATTTTCACAAAAACGTACTTTTAAGCATCAAATTATGGTAGATATCAAAACATCGGCTTTTTAATAAATTTACATCTATTTTGTTTTGTGTTTATATGAACTTTATTAATGAAGTCTAGTCCTATGACATCATAGTGTCCTTATAAAGTAATTGTACAAATAGATCTGTGAGCTTAGTGAGAATTGGTTTAGGTTATTGCTTTTTAAATATGCGGAATTCGAACTGAAATTTTAATAATATGGAATGCCGTCTCAGGTGATACATACCAATTTTTTTAAAATACATCTTTCGACATTCTACTTATTTAAATCTAGTCGTCTTAAGCGATTAACTGATTAAATTTTCATTCAAATTCTTAAGGTCTTAATTTGTTCGTGATTTTCACAAAAACATACTTTTAAGCATCAAATTGTGATACACATCAAAACATCGGCATTTTAATAGATTTACATCTATTTTGTTCAGTGTTTATATGAACTTTATTAATGAAGTCTAGTCCAATGACATCATAATGTCCTTATAAAGTAATTGTAGAAATAGATCTGTGAGCTTAGTGAGAATTGGTTTAGGTTATTGCTTTTTAAATATGCGGAATTCGAACATAATTTTTTATAATATGGAATGCCGTAAGTTTGCTGGTGATAGATATCAATTTTTTAAATAAATTTTTTCATCATTAACTTTTACTTAAATCTAGTAGTATTAATCAATCAACTGATTAGGACATTGGCGAATTAAATTTTCATTAATTTTCTTAAATTCTTAATTTGTTTTCTTCGTGATTTTCACAAAAAAGTGCTTTTTAGCATCAAATTATGGTAGACATCAAATCATTGGAATTTTAATAGCTTACATATATTTTGTTTAAGGTGAATATGAACTTTATTAATGCAGTCAAGTCCTATGACATCATAGTGTCCCTATAAAGTAATTGCACAGATAATCTAACGTTAAATTTGCATTATTTTTCGGAATTTTAATTTTGATTTTTCATATATAATGCAAAAAAAAAGAAAAAGAAAAGAAAAGAAAGAAAGAAAAAAAAGAAAAAGAAAAAATCTTCTTTATTTTGTTAATTGTTTGAGTAAATTATTTCAAATAAATATTGTCTTTGTTGGTAAAGTAATATTTTCTGATTCATCATGTAAATTGTTCAGAACCTTTCTTCCTTAGCTTTTAAAATGGTAAGAAATCGAATTATTAAATATTTTACGAAACTATGAATTGATATAGTTTGAATTTCGCTATTGCAATGAAGTTAAGAGTAAAAAAAACTTGAAAAAATATTGAAAGAAATATAGCGAACTCAAACAAAATGTGTACGACGGCTAAATTGACATCATTAAACAGACATTTTTTAAAATTTTAAAATTGTGTTAGAACCAGTTTTTTACATTATTTTTGCATTTTTCGCTGAGAAACGAAAAACATTTTGAGTAATTTTAATTAATTAAAATAAATATCACCTAAAGTGCATAGTACATCTGACATAATGTATCTATATCATTTTTAACTCGATATTTGCTTCTTTGAATTTTTGTGCCGATGTACAAACTGACGTCCCTTGTCCTATAATAGATTTTAGGGGTTAGAAATTTAATTATCAAACATTGAGTTCCGTGTTTTTAGATTAAAAATAATTCCTTTGTATGTAATTAATAAACTAGGGAAAAATCAGACAAAGACGTAATCCTGAAAATTTACTTTGATAAAGATATTATCCCTTTTTTCCCGCAAAAATTTCCAACTTTGGGCAACTTCACGAATGTTCAGATTTCCTTAAGTATGATAGTTTTGTGATTCATAAAGAAAAATGAATATGCCTGTTTGATGTAGTTCATTCAAACAACTGAAACCAAGATTTACACAGAAACAATTCCAGTAAAAATATCGTACGTCGTATTCTAAATTAAATTTGTTTAGTCATTGGATTTTTGAAAGACCGTATATATATATATATATATATATATATATATATATATAGTTGAGTCATGCACGAAGACAGAAAAGACACTTTGAATTTTTAACTCAGTTTTATTTCCATTCCACGATTTATGAACAAGCAGAAACAACGGGCACAAAACAGAACGACACAAAACGAAATGAGAAAAAGTTAAAAGAGGGGGAAATTAATTTTCCCAGTGCTTATATACTATGAGAGTCTGATAGGGATTTTCTTACACATGTCAAATTAGACAAGGGAAACGCAGGTATCTTTCAAACCGAATGTACTTGGCTGGACAGTTTTTCCCCTTCAACTCGGAATATGAAAACTTGTTGACTTTTAGCCGATTCAGCAATTTTAAAACTTCCGTTGAATTAATTAATTAGAAAAACTGCAATGGGATCAGGAAATAAGATAATATATTAGCATGAGGTTAATACGTGCTGAATTACGATAAAACTTTGAAAATTAATTAGAATGTGTGTGTGTGTGCGTGCGCGCGTGCGCGCGCGTGTGTAATGATATATCAAAAACAGAATTAAACGTTTATTAATATCCAAAGTTTTATCTTAACTTGGTCCATAGGGGCTTCATTCTAGAAAGTTCTCTTATTTCTTGATCCCATTTCACATTTTCAACTTAATTGTAAAAATGCCTTTGCCAGTGGTTTCCACTCTGAGTGAAAGGACAAGAAATTGCTGATCTAGACAAATTCTTTTAAAAGATCCCTGTGTTTTTTCTAAATCGGTGATTATAGAGTCTTATTATCGGTGATTATAAAATCTTATGGTGTATAAGATAAAGGGTAGTAAATTTTTCTCTTTTTTAAAACTCTAATATGCTCTTATATCTCATTATGAACGGACGTGCCTTGTCCTGTGCATCCTGGGAGACACAAGCAACGTCCGGCTCGTTGCTTGTGCCCCCCAGGATGGATGGATATAAAGTGTCTTCAAAAATTTGAAAGTCTCTTTTCAGTCTTCAAAATTGCCTTCTGCTTCAAACAAAAACTATGTGTTACACACTCATAGGGAAGTACTGATTTTTCAGACGATAAATCAATCAATCTCTAGACGAATTTAGTTCAAAATTTGAAACGGTTCTATTCTTTAAATGCTCAATCTGTACATGAACTTTACACATCTATATGTTTATTTTTTTAATTATCCTGTTTACATGCATCTGGAGGACCAGATATACTGACTTCCTGAACATATTGTTACGCGTAGAGGGTTCGGATTGACTGGACTTTATTTGAGGACAGCACAAACAAACTTATTTACAGCTATTTTACAGGTATTTGCAGAATGATTTGATAAAGTAAAATTTCAGATAAACACAATCCTGCAGTCAACAGTCACTAACAGCATAAATGCAATCCATACGCACTATAAACACAGACTCCAAAACAGCTATCATATAGCACAGTTAACAGTAAGTCACAGCGAGCTCAGTAATAAAACGTAGGCAGCAAACGTAAACACAGTCCATTAATAACAAGCCAGAAATGTAATCCGCTGGTCCAGCGAGACGCTTCTCTTCCGAGAGGAAACTACTGAATGCGGCAACCCGTCCCTTATATAGCCGAGCGAGCGCGTAAAACTTCCGAAAACATCGCGAGTGATCCAGAGGCTACCAGACTATTCCTTTCGCCAAACCAACCCGGCTGGCGCCAAGCTCTTTGACAGTGGTCACCAACTCCTTCTCCTTCGGCGTACTTTCGCGGCGTTCGCCCGCTTGTAACAATAATATGAAGTTTGTCCAAAATCTGAGAAAAATTTAGAGAATTGATGTAAAGACGACATATTAAAACCATCCATGTTAAATATTTTGAGTATCATTGTGTTTACAGACATACAAATAGATAAAAATAAGTTTGAAAAAATATATAATTCCAAAAATGGATTTTTTTTTTAAATTTAGTGGAAAATGTATAATATAATTAAAATCTTGAGTTTGAATTTTTTGGTTAATTTCAACACTTTCTCTTTATAGACTTCATATACAAGAAAGTAAAAAAAAATAATCTCCTGGATAGATAGATGAGAAAGGTAGATTCCTTTAAGAATGAGTTGATATCTGGCAACATGAATTATTGTAGCTAAGTCGTACTCTTGGCCCTAGATGGCTCTACTTGTAAAACAAGAGACGCATCTCTCAGGCTTACAATCTGCTGATGCATCAGCGGGACTTGTCCATGGCAAGTGCCATAAGTAGCAACAACAACAACATAAATTAGTAGTTTTAGAAACAGTTAAAACTAGAATGCGAAAATTCCTTTTCAGCTTTTAACATCTGAAATAATAAAGTTATCAAAAAACTTATATGCAAAAATTGTTCGCCTTATTAAGCTTCTAATTTGACTGTGTGGATTTATTTTTCTATCTTCAATAATAAGAAAGTTATAGAGAAATGAAATTTTAACCTTCCAACATTCCTTTGAGTTAGATGAACCATTTACGAACTCATCCTAGATTTTTACATTTCTAACAACTAATTAAAAGCCAGCTACAATCTTGTCATGAGAATCGTTGCAATATATTTTCTGCCTATAGGGATCTACCTGAAAATCAGAAAAATGTAGCAAAGAATTTTTGAATGACAATGAATTCCAATTTTAATTATTATAGGACCTCTAGAATTATTTTCATAAGTTATCTCAATAAAATTAATCATACTAATGCTGAAATGTATTTTTT
>JAOUZG010037474.1:417886-441497 GCA_026289955.1 Argiope argentata
TCGTACTAATGCTGAAATGTATTTTTTGTAATAAATAAAGTAGGCAATTGCAAATATAATTTGCATAAGTAATATATATTCTGTTGTTTTTAAAAAGTACTTAAAAAATTTCTTATTACATTTTACACTTAACAATAGCACTATATTAATGTATATAAATTGAGTGAATTATAACATGAACTTTATTTGTAGATGTATAAATACTTTCAAGGTTTGAATAATTTTTTGTTTTGGTTAAAATAATTTATTTAAGTAATATTTTTCAGGCAGTTTTAAAAATTAAGTCATTTTTGCAAAACTAATTATTATAATCATTATTTTACACTCAGCTTAAGCATCATGCAATGTCTCTTAAAAAAGATAGAATTAAAAAATAAACTTTATTTGTATATGTAGAAACAATTTCAAAGTTTAAATATTCTAATGAAAATTGATTCCTTAGCAGTCTGTTTTGTTTTGATCGATTAGCTCATGTAAGGCTTTAGCTAATACAATAAACTAGTGATGAGCAGATTGAATAATCTAAATAATACCGATACGGAGAAAACGTCAAAGTGCCAAGTCTTATCTTTAAAAATTTAATTACGTCAGATAATAATCTTAGCTGTAAAGTTTCCATTGATAATGAGAAAACTTAGATGCAATTTCGAATGAATTGCGAATCTTGCGAAAACACTTATTCGAACCGAAGAAAAATAAATAACCAATGAAAAAAAAATTAAAGAAATAAAGAATAAAAAAAATATTGCATCTTAATCCGCTTAATTTTAATGCCCTAGTTATACAAAAGCAGTGCTTATTGCATTTCGAACGGAAAATAGTTTTTCTTTTTTACAGAGAGTTTCTTGATTAAAAATTATCGTCTGCGAGTAAAGCGAAACAATTTTTTCGCCTCTCGAAACTCATTAACAATTTCAAAACGGAGGAAAACTTGTGAACGAATTTAAATGGATGAAAATGCAAATATTTGATCATAATTCCGTTCCCTTTTCACCCGAGAAAATGCTCTAAGAATGCAGTTAATTGAAGGTGTTTGTAGGCGTAAAACTTAATTTTGTTCCTTTCCTTTCGGAAGGAAATCGTCTGGGGAAATTAAATATCTCAGCGGAAAATTAATTCCATTTGGAAATAAACTGTAAACTTTGAATTCCTTCATTAAACCTCATAGAGATAGAAATTAGTAGTCGCAGGGGAGCAGGGCTGCATGCAGGAGTACTTTCAGCACTTTTCGTGAGTTCCAAAAGATAATTTCGTTGAAAATGAATTGATGAGCTAATACAGGGTTTTAAACCGGTCTCGTTATTGTTCGCGCAACAGTTTTCGGTAAATATTAATAATGGAATATCTCGGATTTTTTTCCCTTCCCTTCCGTGGAAAGCGACTGTGAAGAGAATATATGCGCATATGAATAGAAGTGAAGCCATCTCCATCGATCCGCGTTAGAATCACGGATACGAAATTAATTGAAAAGGATTTCAAAACTGCATTGCAGATTTAGAGTAACTCTCGAAGGGATTACTGAAATTATTTCGTGGGTGTTAGTTTATGCATATGAGGCAAGAAATTTTGTAATTAATTATTTGTAAAGTATTCAAAATGTAAAATGTAATAAAACATTCCTTATATTCTTCCTGATTTGTTTGCGGTTTTAATATCAACATAGGACACTTGAACGGCAGGTATTAAAAAAAAATCTGATTTTGAAACATTTTTTTATTAAGATGGGTAAATTTTATCATAAATTATAATGTCTTTTATACTGCTTTTCCCAATTTGAAATATTTTGAGATAAATTATTAAAATGTGCGCAGTTTTGTTTTTTTTTGTTTTTTTATTGGAAACGAAATGAGCTGTTTTAAAAACATTGCCAGAGATGTATTGGTTCATAGAAATTTAAAACAAATATTATATAAAAACAAGGACATATTATATGACACTGAAATTAACATAGAATTTTTTTCCATTATCTAGAGTGTGTATCGTTTTTTTATACTTTAAATTTTAATGAATACAAAAATTAAATCTTCGATCGTAAATTTCAAGCTATCACGTGAAAACATTATTATCTATTTTTAAGTTATTATTTATCTTAATTAAATTAAGTCATTAACCAAATGAAACCGATTTCAAACAATCGCAAGATTTCTCTATCTGTGTATACCCCTCTCTCTCTCTCACTGTATATATATATATATATATATATATATATATATATATATATATAATGGTAATTTTCTTAAACTTTCATTTTCAATTTTTCTAGTTAGCAAATAAAGTTTTGGAGTTCGATCGATTTTGAGATGAAATAACAGCTACGATACCATAGTTCTTCATCAATTTTTTAAAAATGCATCTGCTGTCAAAGAAGCATAGGTAATAATAAAAAAATATTGGTAAAAGCAGGTCAACCTATTAAAAACGCATCTGCTTTCAAAGAAGCATGCATAATATTAATGCAATACTGGTACTAAAAAGCAGGTAAAAATATTCTTTGCCCGTAAATTTCGGAGACATCAAAACTTCCTAACCAAAACAGCATTATGCTCTCACATGATAAAAAATGTATTTGTTAAATAATTCAATATCGAAATTTCACAATGGTTAGATATTTCTAGGTTAAATTATTTTATGAATCATATCCGCTTGTATGTGAATACTGTTGATCAAAAACATAATAACTAAAATCATTACAACTGGTATATGTACTCTATAGATCAATATTATAAATTTTTTAAAAATCAAATTCTGAATGAAATCCAGCCAGGTAACGTATATATGAATTTAATTACGTCACAAAACAGTACTTGGTGAAATGAAATTGGCATTAGTTTTAATATTAAAATTTTATTATCAATTTTGGGTTAGTAAAACTGTCAAAGTTCCCTTAATATGCTTAATATGTATATTAAGATGCTTATAAAATTTTGAACTATTATTGAAATTTCTATCTCCCATCTATCTATTGATATGTAGGTAAAAACGATTATTCAAAAGAGCAACATATTAAATGCATGGGATTTTTCACGCTTTCTTCTCCAAAATTATGGACATGTTTTAAATTTTTGTATTAGATGTTCAAAAAGAAAACATCCAATAACGAACGCATGTTTTCTTTATTGTGAGGAGAACTTCTTTTAACAAATCAAATTGTGGAATATATTCTAACTCTGTTAAGGAAATCAGGTGGTTGCAGAGGGAAAGAAAACCCGATACGTTGCTCATTGGAAAAAGACACGATATTCCTCTATTCTATGCTAATACTTAACATAAATTGCACAACCGAGTCAACGTTAGCGTAATGTAATTTGTTTTTAGAATCTCAAGCAGACAGTAAATGAAGCTAAAGACTTTATCCGCTATTAACATTTCATGGAAATTATTTTTGCTTTATTAAACTGCTTTTACTCCAAACATTTCAGGCTAGAGTATATAATTTTTAGACGATTTTCTGACAGATATATGGTCATAAATCTTGCATTTTCTAGAACTTTCACTTTTGTCACAAGTTTGGTTGCTAAGACCGTGCGTCTTTGATTCGATATCCATTTAACATCTCTTAAAATTATCTATAAGAAACCCTTTCTAATTATGAGAACGAACGTTTTCGAAAAGCAATATTATAGATTTAAAACTATTTGCTTTCTAATTTCGTTTTCGTATATTAAGATTCGTTATATTATAAAACGATTATGTTTTATTTTCATTAATTATTCACACTTTAGATACAGGAGTAGAAGCAACAAGCTTCTTATCTTGCACTTAACAGGAGAGACGTAATTGTCGTTGATTTCATAAATCGCCCCTCACTGAACGTACGCTATTTGTCAGTCTAAGATGATGACCTTTAAAATATGAATACGGCGAAAAGTCGAATCTTTTGCGGAAATATCAAACATTTTTTTATTTAAAATTATTCCTAATTTATAAATTTTCCTTTTCATAAAATAGGTTGAATTTCATTTCTAAATTTAATGTTCAGGGAAGCAGAAATTTTCTCACAGAAATGTTTCTGCAGAAATTTATATTTATATTACATATAAATATTTTAAATATAATACATATAATATTTTAAATATAATACATTTAATATTTTAAATATATACATATAAATATTTTATTGTTTCATTACATCTTTAAATATTATTTTTTGCATTCTAAATTTTTATTGCATTTTTTTACAAACACTAAATAAAATAAAATCTAATCTACGTTTTTTTTGAAGCTCAAATTTGGTATAACAATTTACCTAAATACTCTACAACTTATAAATTAGAAAATAAACAATGTTTTCATTAAAAAATATTTTATAGTTGTTTTAATGATTCTTTATCCAAAAAAAGAAAGGAAAATTTGTTTTATATTTCAGTTTAGTCCTATTATGTAAATATTAGGTTGAATACAATTTAATTTTTAGTTCAATAACTTAGCAATAGACAACAAAACAGCATTGATAACAGATTAACATCAAAAGAGATTTTGATTGTAAAAGGAGCAAGAGTTTTTTTTTAATTATTGGAATTAATGGATTTTTCTTTCATGTATAACAACAAGAATAAAGATGTCCATTGATACCATAGATTTTCCTTCTGAATTAAAAAATACCGTATTTTGGAAAGTTTTGAAGAAAAAAAAAGGTTGGAATTGCTGATGCAGGACTATTTATAGTTATTTTTTCCCCTTTTTCTATGCAAATTTACCATTGTTTTCGATTTTAGACAATTTTTTTTAAAATTACCGATTATAACTGAAAAGTCTTAAACCAAACAATTATACAGAAATCAAATTATAAAGCCTTAATGAGTTTTATTAAAAACCTTTTCAATTTAAAAATCTTATTTCTGTCTCTAACTTGAGTTTACATTTCAACTATAGAATAATGGGAACAAGAAAACGACACAAATCTTCTCAGAATTTTACTTCGCTCACAAATTCCTCCTCCAAAATTCTTGAAATAATCATCGAAGTTTGTGCGATGCAAACAATAAGAACATAAATAAAAGCCCGAATCAAGAATCTCTCTCCCCCCTCCCGTCCTCCTCCGACGTACAAAATATCTAACGGACTGCTCTTTTCGTGTTGGGACGGGGGGCTCCATTAGCGCGGAGGTAAAAATTCCGGCGCACAATTTCCGGCCATTTTGCGGCGGAAGTCCCTCCAAATTAGCGTTCGTTTCTTTCCGACACAAAATGTCACTATCACTTCGTTAGGCATCGATTGAGCCGCAATTACGCGGCATTCGAAACTACACCACCCTTCCTTTTTTTTTAGTTCATTCGTGTTCTTTTTTTTCGAACATCAACTAAGCGATCGTCTTTTATTAACCGTTGGATTCGGAACTTTAAAAAAAAATGTTTTTTTTATCGTACGTTACGTTTTCACAGGTCCGTTTTTGTGCTTTATTATTCATATAATATAAATTAATTTGATATTTCAGTCAATATGTTGCATTTCTATTTATTGTGAGAAAATAAGAATATTATGAGGACTGATTTCTATAAACATAAGTGTTAGTGTTAATATGAGTGCCTACGGTGTACATAACATAACTTACATAACGCTATCCTGTGCCCCCGGTGCCTGTAACGCTAAGTTATCTAACCAGTTGGATGAGCACGAGATGGGAGAAAGAGAGGAATAAAAGGAAGAAATTTGTTAAAGGAAGAGAGAGAGAGAGACTTCGGCTGGCTAGTTGGAACTCACAGCCCATGGAATGCGAAAAGTTTTTTGCACACAATAAAAATCTAAAATAATATAAAAAATAACTCGGCTTTATATACGAATGGATTTGTATAAAAGCTCCCTAAAGAGAAAAACATGTTCATGAAGAGAGACGATACAGCATTCAGGGATTTCCGGAGAGAATGCCATCGGTGTCAAATCTTACACGATTCTGCTCAATTTTTTCTGAAGTTATAACTGGATAGAGGGGACAAGAATACTGAAACAAAGGGTGATTATGGGTTGAACTTACAGGGGAATTAAATTATCAACTGAAAAGGGAGTGGGAATTGACAAATTAAATTGTGAATAAATTAATTGTGCCTACGGTGTACAAGAGATTTTATCACATTTATACGTATGGTGACGGGAATTTTATATGTCTCACTTTCCAAAACAGTAAATCATCTTACTAATTGTGTTGATGTTGTTGTTACTAATGGCACTTCCCATGAACAAGCGCAATGATGGCCATCAGCGATTTTAAGCCGAATTTGCTTCGCTTGTTTTTGAAGTAGCGCCAACTAGGGTCAAGAGTATGACTTAGCAACACACTCTTCACATTCGCTTGCACAGCCCCTTTTTACAGAGAGACACATTCACACACCTCACAGAAAGTGAACAGTAGAACAATCATGCCCTAACCGGGACTCGAACCGGGACGAACAGAATACGAGGAAGACTCACTACCTCTGTGCCAGAAAGCCAGCTCTGTGCTTAATGCAAATGTAGTAATTCGAAGACAAATAAAAATAAGCAAAATAAGAAAAAAAATTGTGTTCTTTAACTAATACTGCACAACTAAGGTTCAATAATTAAAGATTTATAACTAACATACCGCAGTAACGATTGATTTGGATTGTGTATTCAAGGAATAAATGCTGAATATAAAAAAATATTTATTGAAAGATCATAAAGATATAAAAAAAATATTAGATGTATAAGATATAAAAAATATCTCTTCTCAGTGATGCACTTTAACTTCCGTATAATTTCTGCATACTTTTAATGTATTTTGGGGCTGATTAATAATCATTTATTGTTTCAGTGAAACTCAAATAGCTCCAATAGCAGCTCTATTATTGTTATAAATATTTGATCCCAAAATTTGTCTGCATTTGTGATGATCAAGACATGGAGATAACGATTTATTTTACCATGTTGAAAAACTTCGTCAAAAAACTGTTCGGCACATGGTTTTGACATAATTGTTGCACTATTTAAAACACGAGTGTAACAATTGTTTCGAAATATCAAAGCTTAGCTTACGAAATAATTTGTAATTAATATTTTTAAAGTTTGTCGTTTTATAAACTCTTTTTTTGTAAATTTAATGAATTCACACAATCCTGCCTTTACCGGTACTCGACCCCGGGAAGCCCAAAATCAAGAGGAGGGCGCTCTACCTCCGTGTCAAAACGTCGGCTACTAATTGTTTCTACAATTAGAAAAAAAAATTGCATAATAAATAAAAAATAAATGTAGACTGTTTCAATAAGAATCTACTTTCTAATCGCGATCGTTAATATCCGGCGCAAGAAGGGCAAGAAAGTTCAAAAGTTTAATGCTTAGTATTCGGCTTAGCACTCAACCACAACTTAGCACTTAGTAACAGCTTAGCTCTCAAGTCTTGTAACTTTATTGATGGTTTGAACTATTGTGTAACAGAGGATGCATATAATCTACGCAATGTTATCAATCCGTGCTAACATGATGGAAATCGAATGAGAGTTGGTGTGAATGTGAAACTATCGCAACTATTTTATTGTTGTCGTAGAGGATTGTGAAATTTCAATAACATTTTTTTTAAAATGAAATGAATTGTTTTTTTTCAGTACTTTACGATATATTTAAGTGATTGAGCACATTTTCATTAAGAGAAGAAATAATAGCTTATTCAATCACAAATTTCTATTATTTTATTAATAGCAACGATGTTAATGACCTTCGAGATATTCTATGATTATCTCACATTTGTCCTCATAATTTGCAAAAGGTGTAAAAGAGCTTTAAGAATGTTATTATTATTATTTACCGTATTTGACTTTAAAAAGTAACATAATAAAACATATATATATATTTTTAATTCTTTGCACTCTTTAGATTGACAGTTTGGATACGTATATCATCTTTTCCTACACCTGCCTAGACCACACAACGCACTTTACACCTGCCTAGACCACACAACGCACTTTATACCAAAGAATAGCAAACTGAATTTGTAGTTTGAAAATGAGGATAAGTGCTAAATAATTGGAGATTCGTTTCCTCCCATCCCCGAATCATATACTTGTTGTTGGATGTAAAATTCGGCGGGGGGAGGGATGCCTAGTTTACCACTTGAAAAATCTATTTCAAAATTTGGCTAAGAATTACTAGTATTAATAGAGAAGTGTGTGTGTGTGTGTATGTGTATTTGTGTGTGTGTGTGTGTGTGTGTTTCAGTTATGCAAGACAGAAACTTTGATCGAGAGCTGCTAAATTCGTTATAAATGTATTTTGGAAGGTGGAAATATGCGTCCCGGAGATAAATTCTTTGAAATTTTAATAAGTGAGATTTTGTTTTCTTTTAAATGACAATCCTTAAAAATATTGATTTAATATTAAATAAGATGATTTTTTTTGTGATTTTAAAATTGAATATTTTAATATCAAATCAATTGTGTATATTAATTTTTAAATTTGCCAAATTATTTTTAAAATATTTCTTTTTCTTTTGATTTCAATTTTTTGCCTCACTGTTTCAATGAAATTCAGGCCTTATTCATTGATTAATCAAATACTCACATAATGATTTTTTACATTTTTAAAAGCTAAACGGAAAAATTCTTTTTATATACCCTATTTACATAAGGAAAGGGTTACATGTTCTGTGATGTCATAGGATCCGATTCCATTAAGAATATTTGCATTCATAATAAATAGAACCTGTATATGCTTGGTAAAATAAAAAATCTGTAATATCTATCAGGATACTTGAAAATACTTTGGTGGGAGAATTCTGAACACCAAGTTATGTATGAGATTAAATTGAAATCTTATGCAAAAAGTATAATTGGAGAACCAACTAGTATCCAAATGTTACCATCTCATCTATATATTAGTATAAAATGAAATCTTTTGAAAGCGTTTGTATGTTTAAACAACAAAAAACCTTAGAAATAGTTAACGGATTTTGGAGATATTTATACCATTTTGTAGAGCATTTATTGGGGAAGGTTTTAATACATTAAAGTCATATCAAAATAAAAAAGTTTTATAATTGCCATTTTAACTTTGAACCTATCCGCACATACGCAAAAACAAACTGCTTGTGTCCAAAAAGCAAGAGCTGTGGTAAACATATGCGATGAATTTCTTTGTTTACGTTTGATTTTAAACAACGAATCAAATCTTGTTATGCCCAAAAGGATTAAACCCAACCTTGGCGGAAACACATTAAATGCCAAAAATCTTAATTTGTTGCTTGATAAGGAAAATGAAGAGGGAAGAAACGTTTGGTTAGCAAATATCAGAGAAATAATGTCTACACTTAGGGCAGGAGAGTCTTTTGATGAGCGAAATAAGCGTCTTTCTTTAATCTCACTACAACTGAATGGCGGAGACAGAATGAATCTCCTGAGGAAAGATCTGTGTTTTGTCTACGGACATGTCATATTTTTACCTTTGTGACAGCCTAAATATTTCTGAATGTGTGCTATAAAAAACTGCTTTGTAGCTACTTTTGATAATTCATAAATATATTTTAATGTTGTTTGATAAAGCGTAACTTGCTATATCATATCGGATGAAGGCTAGGCTTAAGTTTAAAGCTATTTTTTTTCTTGGATACTATGCCACAACTTACCCTAAAAAGTGGATTTTAGATTTAGTCCTTTCTTTAAACTTGTGATTTCACTGTTAATTATTTTCATTCCTTTGGCGATTACACTTATTTTATCGATTAATTTTTATTAAACAAAAATATGATTTTATTGTAGGTTTTAACTCTTTCTGTCCCACCGGGACATATATGTCCGACTGATATTTTTAAATCATGCAAAAGGATAAGTAAATTACACTCTGTAAAAACTATTTTGAAATGTATCATACATAGGAATGTCATGAATAACATTGAATATGTAATTGGTAAATTTTTTTTGCAATGAAATTGTTTTAAAATATTAAATAAAATAGCGACTCAACTTTTCACTGTATTTTATTTGGCTATTTTAACCCCAATGGGACACATGTGTCCCATTTAAAAAGAACACTGGGGTACAGGTCTCACGTCAAAAATTTCCCCTATAGTTATTTTTGTTTTTATTTTAGCAGAATATGGCTATTTGTACTTATTTGAGTTATTAGAGAAATAAATTATCTTAATTTTGGAAAAGAAAAAATTGGTATTGAAAGGGTTAAATTCATTTAACTTGCTGAGCGATGTTAAGAAGGTATAACATGCTAGAAATATTTTTGTTTTGCTAGCTTAAAATATAAATGATGCCTTTAACTATTCATTCATTGCTTTAGATCCTTTAAACTTTTATCTGTTGTCTCTCTGTCGAATTCTAACTTCCTTAAACATAGTTCCCCTCGCTTTCCACTCGAATTTCTTAGCAAACATACGCGAAGAGTTTTACAAGGCGGACTCTTTTATCAGATAATCTCGCTAATTTAACTTACTTACTTAACGAAATCACATGCTCTTCACTTAAAAATCTTAAGACAGTGCAAATAGAAATAATTGCCGAAATTGTCCCAGTTCAGTCGGGGCGGCATGTCATCAACTTTCCACCGAAGGGCAGTAGCTAGACAACTCAGCACCGATCCCTTGAGGTCTTCATTTATAAGTTGGATTAAAATCAGACTGTGAAAGTTTATCTGCTGCTTTCTCTACGCTCTTTGCCCCATCAAACCAATTTTTGTTCTCTTCTTAAAACAACTCGAGTTCCTCCATTTAATTTGCTCTTAGATGTCGCATTTGTTTAATGAATTTTAATTAGCCGTCGTATGCGTCTTCATGTCGTCGGATTTATAGTCAACATAACGCTTTATAATAGACCCCAGGATATTTCGGCGTCATTTGGCGAAAGTTTTAGTTCGCCATTAATTGATTTAGTGCTTGTTTATATAGGTTATTAATGTGCCTTGGCTTCGTATTTATGAAAGCTAGGGTAATATTTGTTGGTTGTCTTCCAACGATAAAATATATACCTTGGCGTCGATATTATTAGGATGAAATTTCGTCGGGTTGTCAATATTTGGCGACCGAAGAATGGCAACATACGGAATTATCTTTAATGCTCACAAGAGGAAACCAGACTATGAGAAAGCTACCCTCATCTGTTTGATATCAAGAACTTCCGGCGTATCTTTGGGTTAATTTTCCGGAAATGTTAAATATTTGTCGATGTAATTTGATTTCAATCTTCCCAAGTAATGTTTAATTATGTTATCTCGGGGTTTTGTAAAAATATCTCGTTTTAAAGTATCTCGAAATCTTTAAACATTCCCTTATGGCGATATCTACATAATAGATGTATTTGATTAAATAAATACGCCGTCGAATCATTTCTGTAGATTATAAAATACGGTTCAGAACTTCTACTTGGAATAATTTAAATTAATTATTCAATTAGTTAGCAATTGATTCCTTGATTTAAAATCATTACTTAGTAATTAACATTTGATTCATGGTTTTTCTATAGTCTGCATTTCAATTAAATGTATTCTTTATCATATGCAAATTCAAATTTTGAAAATAATGAATAATTATTTAAATGATTTTTTAAATAAAATGATTAAACATTTAGTTATCATTTCATAGATTAACATTAGATCATTTTAGTTATTTTTTAAAAATTTTTATTCATAAATGGTTTAAAATAACATGATTTTAATAAAAATGGTTTTTTATTTCTTAAACATTTACTCTAATCAGATTCTGAGAAAAATTAATTTACAGCTTAAAATTTTCGCTCCAAAAATATAGCAAGATTCTTTTTATTTATGCACTTTAAGTGTAATGTCATATATTCTATTTGCTTTGCCGGTAATTTTTTTTCTGCCTAGAGCAATAAATAAAAATTCACAATTATAATAATTTACCTATTTGATTATGTCACAATTTTTGCCTGTAATTTTACCAATGGCAACAGTAACTTTTTAACAAAAAAGCTTCCGTAAAAAGATTTTACGAAATTAATCAAATTTACATAGTATTCTGAAATTTAATAGCAACGCAGCAGAACTAGAGGAAAAAGATTTCTCTACTTCAATGGTAGATAACCTGTAAGTCTTTCTAATGCATAAACGTGATTCTTATTATGTGTATAACCAGTTATATGTGTATAAATAACTAATACACCTGTTATATGTATATAAACAAATAATACTTATATACTGGGCCGAATTCGCCTTATTGGTAGGGGGTAGCATTTCTTGGGCTGAGAGTTCGAAACAGTCAGCTGAAGACTCTCCGTGAGTATGGCGACTGGCGCTCGTTAAATCTCTTCGCGGTAGCAAAGTCCTCCATGTCGAGAGTATTACCACGGGGGTACTGATTCAGAGGTAATTGCTTTCTGTTCTAGATTTGAATTACGATCTGTCGATGAATGAATGAAATGCATGAATGAAGTCACCCCCCGTAAAAAGAGTTTGTGACGTGTGTGTACTGAAATCGTTCTTTTGGACCTAATTGAAGCTAATGTAGACAAGAGACACTCAATCGGCTTAAATCGCTGACAGGCTTGTCAGCGGGCTTGAGAAGTGCCATAAGTACAACAACATATACATATAATAAAATAAGATAATAAATTTAAGTAAAATATCATTAATTTTGACTTTCTATTTATTGAACTTCGTCACATTTTTATATGAAATTTAGTGACAGGGATCTCATAAAAACCATATTGTTACGAATTATATAAATTGATAGTATTGAGACTTCTTGGTTGAGGTCTTTGGATATAAGTTTGGCTCTTATATTTTCTGTAAGTAAAAATTTCAATTCTGTTCTAGAAAATTCAGTACTAGCAATATAACAATTCCTTACTAAATGATTGCAGCAAGAGTATACAATATTACCGCAATCGCTCAGTAAGGAAAGTTAATAGTGCTTTCATCGAATAAACAAAGCAACCAATTGTGGAAAAATTGCTGAATTTGACCCAGACTCTGAGCGGATATACCCAGTATTGTCTTAAGTTTTTCTCATGCTCTGTTAGCAATCTAACGCGTTTTTGATTGGTCTGTTGAAGACTGTATGGATTCCACTTTATTAATGTCGTAATTAAGGTTGATTGCATTTTGTTGTAACTCCAATCATTGCAAAGTTTTAGAAATATAATTTTATTTACAATTTAGCCGGGAAATTAAACATTTTATTTTTATTACACGATTCCTCGACGTATTTCACGTATGCGTTCTGAAGAGAAAAGAAACAGAATAGCTTTTTTACAAGCTTCGCGGTTTAATATTCGGATGATGAGTGATGCGGCAATTACGTCACACACAACCTTGATGAAGCCTGTAGTTTACAGATATCTGATTTGATTTATATGATTGATATAAATAGTTTATGATAGGAATGAACCAACTAAAATTTTTTTTTGTTTATCTGAAAATACACAGATTTCTTTAAAAGGAAAAAAAAAACAATCATTTATCACCTTAACTATTGCAACTAGACATATATAATTCATCAAATAAGACTCACAAATATACGTTAACATTTTGACTTCTGTAGAAGATAGTAAAAAAGAAAAAAAATTATAAGGTCTACATAGAGAAAAAATATTATTGCGTAAATTTTTTTTCTAATACTAATCTATAATGACACAAAGTTTCATACTTCTTCCTGTAAAACTTATTCAAGTATTAAAAGGCAAATCTATTGACTTAGATCTTTTTTCCATACTGATGTCAGAAAAAGAACTTCTGTTGAAATTTTTAAGGATAATATAAATATCACAAAAGAATACTAATAGAACAGAATCGGGAAAAAAACTATGTATTTTTCGATATTTATGCAAGATTGCATTAGTTTTCAACAATGCTTGTATGTCTGCAATCTATGCGTAGCGTACAGACAGACTTTTTGAATTTGTCGACAAACCTCTGCAGAATATGGACAAATGGCAGTTATTCTCTTAATTCAGACATCAATTTAAAAAAAAACAATATGTCGGGGACTATTCTGCATGCATTGGCACAAAACGGGACTAAAAAACCGAATTTTTAAAAATACCATGCCACGTAATTATAGAAAACTAGAAATGATAATGAGCTATTGCACGGAAATTTAATTTTAGTTCTAAAACTTTTGTTTTGGAGAACAATGCTTCTTTCTTTATCAAAAAACATTCATTTATCAAAAAATCTCTAATAATTAAATAAATCGAATTTTGCTTTTCCTGGTAATGGTATAACATCAAATTTTTAAATTTCAAAAATAAATAACTATAAATAAATTTAAAGGCTAAACTCAAACGAGAAGAATAAAGGATATGTTTTCTGCTATTATTCATTAAAGTAGTAAGAATATGAAGGTTCCATAACTTCCTGTTTTTCGTAATTCTAAAAATTTAATTAAAAAGCAATTACTTTTTAATTAAAATTTTTGAGACATCATAAACATTAATTTCTCGTGCAACAAATGAAAACGATGTATCTGTTAGAAATTGTACATTAATAGTTCGTATTTCAATGATACGTTTTGTTATTTATCAAAAATTTACTTTATCAAGTTTGAGTGTTATGTGAAAATTTTTAAGGGTGTTATATCTGTTAAAAATTGCACGTTACAAGTTCGTATTTCAAGCATGCGTTTTATAATTTATTTCGAATTAGCTTAACCAAGTTTTAAACTTTCAAATTAAATATAATTTTTTAAAAAATATAAAGGGAAAGATTTAAAAATAATTGAAGTAGAATATTTCCACATAATTATTTTATGCAGTCAAAAATTCAGAACGATTGAAATCAACTTATATTCCAAAAGAAATAGATGACAAATTATTATTGTCTAAAATTTCCGATATTGGCTGGAACTTATAAATAAAGAGTTAGATAATTTATATCTAAAAATTTTGAAGTGATCTATTATGTAGGAATATTACATTCATATTATTAAACCATTTACGGAAAGAATTGATTTCTATTAAATATATAGTTAGCATCTTACTATGACAACAATGAAATAGTTATAATAGCAAACAAAATTTTTATGTAAGTAAAAAAAAAAATCCTGCTTTGTTTCCATCTAAACAGTTCACTGAATTCGAAAATACATAAGATAAGGTGATAAATAAACTAAAAAGTAATAAAAAAAGCTCATCTGTATTTAATAATTAAATTATAAAGAACCAAAATAAAGAATTTTTTTTTTGTTTTCTATTCTGAAAAAAGTGAAAAAAGTAAAACAAAAAGAAACCCTTTAAAAGCTTCCTGAACCAAAACTCTTAGCTAGTTGCAATTTTTGAAGTGCTGCTTCAAAAAAAAAGAGAAGGGGATTTTATGGGAAAATGCCCTTTAACTCTGATAGATGGCGCCACGCAGATCAAAAACTTCCCGAAATTACTTCATTTCATTCTCCCATTTCGCATCTCGGATGTGACGTACTACCGAGTTACGGCTGATCAGCGCTATGACCGGCACAGCTGTGGCCCTCTCCCCGAATGTTACGTTATGTAGTTTAGAGAAAACGAAACGTTCTCTCTTTTCCTCCCTGCGAATAAAAGAATGGGATGGAGAGGGGGGGAAGGCATCCCTATGATTGGTGGCGAAAAGAGAAGGGCGGAAATTGACATATAGGGCCAGACTTGATTGTTTGTGTGTAGTTAGGGGGCTGATTGCCTGGAATTGTCCTTCCTTGTAAAAGGGGATTTCGTTATCGTAATCTACTGGTGAAATGAAAAGTGGTATCGGGGCTTTACCACCGCCATGTAATAGAGATACAGGGAAGAAGAAGAAACAAGTATTTCATTCAGAAGCTTTCATCCCTCCCTTTTCCCCCATCCCATCGTAGAACAATTTTTGTAGAGGAGGAGTGTTCCTTTTCGGAGGGTGGGTGGATAGGGGGAGGGAGAAGAAAGCCAATAAAAAAATAGAAAATACAAAGGGTGTTTTTTTTTTTGGTAGAGAAGGGGAAAAAAATAAATAATCTCAGTTTCTATCTCGGAAGACTACGGCGATCTATTACTTTACGGATTTTGTGAAGAAAATGGACAAATTATGTTTTTTCGGCTGTAGTGGTGTTTTCCCTTTATTTTTTCCCTCTCCTCCCTACCCCTGCTCTTTATACCGTTTCTCACAAACCCTTTCAATTTCAGTTCGATCTCTTTCTTTCTTTTTTTTTATTCTCTCTTTCTCTTACTTCTTTTTACCCCAATTTATTCTTTTTATCCCATTTTTCCTTATATTTTTCAACGCACTGTTTTATTTTCTTGGAATGTCTTTTAACTGGAGAAAAGATACACACGCGTACACATCCGCTAAAGAAAGAAGGGGAGAGTAGGGGGCGGGGTGGAGGGGAAAAAAAGAACAAATTGGTAAGAATACTTCTTCTGAAATGAGTTTTTCACTTTTCTTCTTCATCGAAATCTATACCACCGTCTACCGATAATTGGGCATTAAAGATTTGGAAATAATTTTTGTTTATATTTTTTTTCTACAGCTTCTTTCTTTATTTTTGAGGGTTTTTCCCTCCTTTTTTATTTTTAACCTACAGTTTGGAAAATCTTTCCTTCTTCTAAGATGAAGTTTTCTCATTCTTTTTTCTTTGAATTCCTTCTGAAAAGTGATAAACTAACAAGAAAGGACTAAAGTAGCAGCAAAGGTATCGAATTCAACCTTGCTAAATGGCACAAATAATTGCTTTCGAGAAAGGTTTTTCTCGCAAACACAAATTGACCTTTGCAGTGGTATTGAATTATTGGATCTGTCGGCGCCACATTACATCCGTTTTTTCCCTATTTTTCCCTTTATTATTATTTTTTTAATAAATGCTGTTCGAAACCGATACTTTGGATCTGTTAATTTTCACTTGTTACTTTCAAATCAACAATGTGTCACTTGTTACTGAAAGATCAATACTTCTTTCGAAATAGTTTGGGTTCGGTTTTGTTAAATAAGTTAGACTTCTTTAAAATCGATGACAAAATAACGAAAATAATTGTTATGGATTCCGAGAAATGTATTCAATGATTTATAATGACATTTTTATTTTATATATATATATTTTCAAAAAACTTGTAGGAATTTTCGAAGAGAAAATATGTAATTATTAAAAAGTTCAATTTTGGGACTTCAATTGATCTTTGCACTTTTTTTTAATCTTTCTGAATCAAGAATAAGCTATTTCGTTGCTATATGTTTGACTTTTCAGTAAACGGAATAGCTCAAAAAATTCCTCCTCGCAAGCTGGAAGGCAAAGGCAAATTTCCTTACATTTAAGCTACTATATGTCAAAACCAATTGTTACCAAATAAGAAATATAAATTGATAGCAGGAAATGCTGGCAAGAGTCAAAATTAAGGCTTAAAAATCTCATTTAAAACCCTAACTTCTAATATATTGCAATTATCGAAAAACTTTAAATGCAAAAGTTGTTCGTTTTAATGAGATTCTAATTTGGCTGATTGGATTTATATCTTCAATATTAAGAAAGTTAGAGAAGAAAGAAAATTTTAATCTTCCAGCATTTCTACACCCCTTGAGCTAGATAAGTCATTTATAAACTCATCCGAGATTTTTGCAATTCTGACATCTTATTAAAAGTCAGTTACAGTCTAGTCATGAGAACCTTTTCAATATATTTTCTGCCTATAGGGATCTACCTGAAAATCAGAAAAATGGAGCAAAGAATTTTTGAATGACAATGAATTCCAATTTTATGTATTACATCAAAAATTGTTAGCTTTAATGAGGTGCTAATTTGGCTAGATGAATTTATTTTTCTATTTTCAATATTAAGGAAGTTATAAAAAATGAAAATGTCCACCATTTTCATCCTCCCCCCTTTCAGCTAGATGGGCCATCCACGAATTCGTTCGTGATTTTTATATTTCCAACAACATATTCAATGCTAGTTAACATCCAAACAAAATTACTCCAGTAATCCTATTTCCAATATCACCCCCACACGCACCCCCCACACATTTGGAGATAAAATAGATTATGTTGGAATCTTTAAGAATTTCGGAATCATAGTGGAAGAGTTTTCGTAACAATACACTAGGCTAGAACGATGAATGTTAGCAGAAATTTTTTTTCTTTAAAACAGCATCGCATAACTACGATTGTGGATTGAAATTACAGAAGATGGGGCTTTTTTAAGATTTGTTGTTATCATAGAATAATAATAAAATAAAATGTATTAAAACTTTTGAAGTAAAATGGAAGTATACAAACCGTTTCCTTTATGAATACTAATTACTTTTATTAAAACGCATATTAAAAGCACCCTTTTTTTTAACACAATCATTTCTATAGCATAGTTCTATTTTTTACGCTCCAATATTTGAGAATTGTGACAGCATTCAATACCCAATGCTCCAATCGATTCTTTTTGTTGAGAAGTATTTCTGATATTTTCATTTATTTCATCTTCCCTTTCTTCATCCCCAAATGAAGCCTTTCGATAACGCCCTACACCTACCTTTGTACTCACAGTATCACATTTTCATCTACTTTTAGGTACTCTAGAATAAGAAAATGAAGCCTTTTTTGTTGTATTTTGACGCTGCAGTTATTGGACTTCATTTGTGATAGAATATGAGAGCCACAGATTTGAACCTAAGAAAAGTCGGAAATATGGGTAAACGAGAGAACTTTTCGTTTTTGGCATTTCATCTGAACTGTTGAAAAGAGGGAAAAAAGTCCCATACACTTCCCCTGACTTTTTGATCAACTTTATGATGGTTTGGTTTAATGGCGTAAAAGCCATATTTGGCCATGCTGCGCCAAACGCATCAACTTGATGATAGAGGAATTTTTTGAAAGTTTACTTTATATAAACAGGTAAATTTTGTATCTTTAACATTAGCTTGTGGATAACATTTCTTATAAAGAATCTTGTAGTAAAGCGCATTCAATGAATTTAACTTTCCTTGTAGATAATCTTTACATTAAATCATTATATTTGGATCTAACGTTTAAGTGAAACTGTTTTCTGACAGATTTGTTTATTTATTTACCTGTGTTTAATGTTGTATATATAGCATAATGCCGAAAGTTTCTCTCTACGCTGCCAACTGGAACAGAGCGAATGTCCTTTTCTTCGCTGGACAAGGCCCATTCCCGACATACCTATACAGATTCCATCTAGCCAGCTCTCCTTGCTGCAGCTGTGGGGAAATAGGATCTCCAGTTCACTGTGCCACAGAATGCCTGCTCACTCTCTCATGGCACATGAGAAAGCCAGAAATAAGTCTCGAAGAAGAATGGTACAGGAGAGTTGCATCAAATACCCTTTCACGCAGCAAAATCCACTCCATGGTAAACCATATTCATAAATGTCAAGACCTCTTCAAGGCCTACAGTAGTTGAGACCAGAATTCCTCTTGGAAAAATCAACCAAAATTATGACTTAAAAGTCCCTCAAAAGCACAGATCTCATGATGGAAATCAAGACTCCAGGACCCAGATGGACGTTACGTATTTATGACTTTATAGTGATTGTTTATTTTTCATACGTATGTTCACAATTTAATTTGTCAATTTCCCCCCTTTTCAGTTGGTAATCTAATCCCCTTGTAAGTTCAACCCATAATCAAAATTTGTTGAAGTATTCTTGCCCCCTCTATCCAGTTATAACTTGAGAAAAAAATTGAACAGATTCGTGTAAGATTTGACACCGATAGCATTCCCTCTGGAAATCCCTGAATGCTGTATCGTCTCTCTCTCTCTCTCTCTCTCTCTTTTCCTTAAAATTTTTTTTCCTTTTTTTTTCTCTTTCTCCCATCTTGTGCTCATCCAACTGGTTAGATAATTTAGCTTTATAGGCACCAGGGTCACAGTATGGCTCTATGTAAATTATGTATGTATTTTGTTGTTGTTATTGTTATTTATGGCCTTACCATGGACAAGTTCTCCACTGATACATCTGCAAATTTAAGCCGAAAGGGGCGTCTCTTGTTTTTGAAGTACCGCTAACTAGGGACAAGATTACGACTTAGTTACACACTTACCACATTTGCTTGCTCAGCCCCTTTTTACAAGGGGGCGCAGTCACACATTTCACTGATAGCACACAGAAGAACAGCCATGTCCGAACCGGGACTCGAACCCGGGACTCGCAGAACACGAGGAAGACGCGCTACCTCTGTGACAGAAAGCCGGCCCTATGTTTATAGTAAATGTAGTAATTCGAAGACGAATAAAAATAAGCAAAATAAGAAAAAAATTTATGTTCTTTAACCAATACTGCACAACTAAGGTTCAATAATTAAAGATTTATAACTAACATACCACAGTAACGATTGATTTGGATTGTGTATTCAAGGAGTAAAGGCTGAATATATAAAAAAATATTTATTGAAATATCATAGAGATATAAAAAATATTAGATATAAAAAATATCTCTTCTCAGTGATGCACTTTAACTTCCGTGTAATTTCTTCATACTTTAAAAGTATTTTTAAGCTGATTCATATTAATTTAATGTTTCGATGAAACTCAAATAGCTCCAATAGCAGCTCAATTATTGTTATAAATATTTAATTCCAAAATTTGTCTGCGTTTTTGATGATCAAGGCATGGAGATAATGATATATTTTAAAATATTGAAAAATTTCTTTAAAAAATTGTTTGGCGCAGTGTTTCGACGTAATTGTTACACTATTTAAAACACGAGTGTAACAATTGTTTCAAAATAGCTTGATACTTAAAGTTTGGCTTAAGAAGTAATTTTTGATGAATGTTTTTATAGTTTGTCGTTTTATAAACTCTTTTTTTTTTGTAAAATTAAAGAATTTCCTAAATATATTATTAACTTATTAGTTTGAAATTTATTTGCTTTGTACTGCATTTATTTTTTGTTGAATCAGAACATTTCTGGTTGAATAATTTTCCGAGATATTTCGTAAAATATGAAATATATATTCTTTAATACATGACATATTTAATGCTGATTGATGCTAATTTTGATCTATACATTTTTTTCAAGCTTTGTTTCATTAAATCATTTTATGAATTCATGTTCAATCCTTTTTCGTTTCAAATTAATTTTTTTTAGAAGTACAGTAAAAAGTATAAAATCATTTTACGGAATAAACAGAACACTATTATAGTTTCAAAAGTACGTTACGTTATAATAAAGTTAAAAAATACTTTTCAAAGGAAGTATTTGTTACGCTTTTAGCGTAGCGGGTTCGGATTGAATGGACTTTACTTGAGTACAGCAGAGACAAATTTATTTACAGATATTTACAGGATAACTTGATAAAGTAAAACTTCAGATAAACACAATCTAGCAATCAACAGTCAATTACAGCGTAAATGCAAGCCTTACGCACAATAAAAACAGACTGCAAAACAGCTATCGTGTAGCACAGCAAACAGTAAGTCACAGCGAGCTCACTTATACAACGTTAACAGCAAACGTAAACACAGCTCACTAATAACAAGCGAGAAAAGTAATCCGATAGTCCAGCGAGACGCTTCTCGTCCGAGAGGAAATAAACTAACTGACTGCCAGGTTATGGCAACCCGCCTTATATAGCCGACTGAGGGCGCGCCCAAAAGTACGAGAAGCAACGCACAGCGTCATGAAGGATCCAGCGGCTACCAGACTATTCCTATCGCCAAACCAACCCAGCTGTCGCGAAACTCCTAGCCAAACGTCGCCAACTTTGGCGAATTTTTGCGGTGCTCGCCCGCTTGTAACACATTGAAGACCAAGTTATGAATTCAAAATTTAATCAAAAATTTAACAGCCATAGATTCCGACGAAACAACTGATCGCCAAAGGATAAAAAACTCTAAATATGTAAGGCTGTAACGGACCTTTTTTCATCGGTAGTAGAACGCCATCTGGTGTTCATAGAAAAAAGACTAGACGTGGCTAAATAATAAAAAATTAGCTAGAAAAACCAAACAAAAGAAGAAATTCAAAGTAAATATTTGATGAAGCAATATAAATAAATGATTCGCATTTCCTTCCAGTACTGAAATACATTATTTAAAATGTTTCAAAATATAGTTAAAAAAACTATAAAAACTGAGAAAAAAATTACTTTAAAGTTAAATTGATATTAAACAGACTTTCTTTTGAAATTAAATATGATGTTAAAATTCTTTTTGGGCAATATCCTTAGAAATTATTGCAGAATGATGCTACATTCTTTCTTAACTTTTTACTAATCAAAAATTTTAAAAAGTCATTACTAGATAATTACTTCTGCTCCTTAAAATTATTTGTACCAAACATGGTACATTAATTTTGAAATCATCTGCTCTGAAGAATGGCATTGTTTTTAGAGAAAATATCTCACGCATAAATAGACAAAACTAATTCGGGAGTTTGTTACTATAAATTTAGTTTTATATCAATTTTATTTTATCGATTGGGTATAACATGCTAAAACACATACTTTAATTGCATACTAGGGATTATTCGCCAAACATTTCGCCAAGGATGACTCGCTAGATGCTGTAAAAATGCTAAATGGTCGCCAAAAACCAATCTTTCGTAACTTATGTACACCAATGTCCTACAAAGTGTCTATTGTGTTGTGACGTATGACGCTTTGCAAGCCCGTTGACAGTTAATTGTCAGGGATTTACGCCGAGTGAGTGTTTCTTATTTTTAGTAGCATCAGCTTGTTGTTGTTGTTATTTATGGTACTTGCCATGGACAAGCCCCTTGCTGATACAACAGCAGATTTAAGCCAAAAGGAGCGTCTCTTGTTTTTCGAAGTAGCGCCAACTAGGGCCAAGAGTACGTTTTAGCTACACGCTCACCACATTTGACTGCACAGCCCCTTCCCACAGGGGGGCACAGTCTCACTTCTCACAGAGAGCAGATAGAAAAACAACCATGCCCGTACCGGGACTCGAACCCGGGAGTTCCAGAACACGAGGAAGAAGCGCTACTTCTGTGCCAGAAAGCCGGCAGTAGCATCAGCTATAGCAAAGAATGTGACTTAGCTACTTCATGCATCACATTGGCTTGAACAATTCCTTTTTACATGGGAACTCCTCAAAGATAGAACGTAGATGAAGAATAACCATGCCCGAACTGGGATTCGAATCCGGTATGTCAAGATTAGGGGGTAGATGCGCTACCCTATGCCAGGACTGAAAATGTTTGAAATAATACTTTCATATTAATACTTTTATATTAATCTTTCGGGAATGTTTTGGGGAGACCACTCTTATTTATAGAAGAAAATAACAAATAAGTTACGCAAATTATGTAAAATTTCGTAATGCCCTTAACCTTTTATTTACTGACGGTACTTAAAAGTATCATTTAAATCTGGATTGTATCTTCTTAATATGACTATTTTCTCCAATGGCATTCTAATTAACAAGGAGAATATAACCCAAATAGCAAGAAGCAAATATAAGCTAAAAGTAAAAAGTAAAAATATTTAATTATTAAGAGAATAAATTAAGATATTTTTATTAATTTAAAATATTTTCTTGGGTTCTCTGGGATTATTTTGAAAAGAAACTTAAATACTGGTGCAAAAATGAAGTTAAAAAATTGATGGCAACATAATTCGGTAAATAAAGGGTTAATATAGCGAATCACTCAGAGGCGCCGAAGATTCCGATTACAACCGAAATGTAAAACCTGCTTCGCTGCGGTTAGATCATTATGGCAGGAAAATAATAGTACCTTGAGGTTAACTCGAAATTAAAAATATTCATGGTAGACTTTAGGATTTTTTTATCAGAAAAAAAA
>JAOUZG010037474.1:441897-453339 GCA_026289955.1 Argiope argentata
TTTTTATTTAACGGCACTGTCTAAAAGTTGCCAAAAAATGCAAATAATCTCCTACATGGCAATTAACCATTAGCCTTCATTATTGACAATCGACAAATAAATCCAGAAATGCAACCATCTTGCCAAAATATTGATATCAAGCTAGGAGAAGTTATAATCTTAAAATGATCAAGCAAACCAATTTTTGGGCCGAAACTGTAACTGAAAACCGTCATTTTGACATTCTAGGTGAGAACTGAAAATAAACCTGGGAGGTGCGTAAAAATAAAAATGTAATAGATCAATTAACAAAAAGAGAAAACAATGTTGATTTGCCAAATCATTCCACAGATTATAATACAACACAAAAATCATTTACAGAGTCCATAATATTTCTTATTACGCGAGTTTTTTTATTATTGCCATACATTTTACACTTGTTTACCAAATCTTTATCTGTTAAAAGCAAACTGGAATAAAAATTTGCATCAGTTAACAACTGTATAATATACTGTATAATAACTGTATAATATACAAAAACAGCAAGAAAGTTTTGCATCAAAATCAAAAAGATTCAATGACTTAAGATATACTTACCGGCCAACGAATTAGAAACCCTTGAGATTTGCATTTGAATGCGTGCTATGGATGAAGTATTTTTTCCATAGCACGCATTCAAAATTTTTTGTTATGTCTCGGGTTACACGGTTAGAATGCTAGAATACTTAAGATGTAAGAGTCTTTTTCGCAATGAATGAAGTAAAATGGGAAAATCGGCACATCTTTCATCATTTGAAAAAGAGCTTATCGTTTGTGTCCGTTTAGCAGGTGCCTCGATTTCGAAGACCGCAGATCACACTGGGTTCTCAAAAGCAGCCATATCAAAGGTTTTCAAAAGTTGGAATCAGAACCCACAGTGCTTCTTTAGAAGACCTAACTGCGGTTCGAGCACAGTTTTCCAAGAGGGTGATTGGCGTCGTCTCCGACGAATTGTACGGCAGAACAGGGACTCTAATGTAATTCAACTGATACAAATCGTCAACCAAGGCTCTTTCCAACAGATTTCAGCTCGAACTATGATCAGAGAATTGCAGAGAAGTGGGATATATAGTCAAGTGTCTGTGAGAAAACCACTCATTTCTGCCAGCACGCAAAGATTCGTTTGCAGTGGTGTCGGGAAAAAGACATTGGATATCTGAGGATTGGAAACGGGTAATGTAGTCGGTCGGGGATCGGTCTACACCTTATTTTGCGCTAATGGAAGACGACGAATTTGACGAGAACCCCACTAAACCAAGAATCCATCTTGCCTAACTCTCACTGTGCAAGAGTCTGGAGGGAGTATCATGATATGGAGCACGCTCTACTGGCATGGAAGTGGTGCCCTGGTATTCCTCGAGGGTAAACAAATAACCATGCGATGCCTATATATACAGATCAAGTGCACCCTGCAGTGTTGCATTTTTATGCTGATGGCAACGGATATTTCATAGATGAGTCATCATACCAGAAGTGTTCAAAATTGGTCCGCTGAGCATCTGACTTCCAACATCTTCCCAAGCCGACGCATAAACCGGATCTTAATCCCATAGAAAATGTGTGATATTTGGTTGGAAGACTTATCCGACATCCCTCTCATCTTCCATCTAATTTACAAGATCTAAAACTCTGAATAGACAACGAATCGTATTCTCTGGATGTAAATGCACTCCAAAATCTTGTAGACCCGATGTCCAAATGAATCAGAGCAGTTGTCCCTGCAAAAGCTAATCTAATAAAATATTAAACTTGGATTTCTAATTCATTGGCCAGTTAGTGTAATATAGCCCAGAATCCTTTAAAGGGCCTCTTATTTCTTCTCATAACAAGAAATGATTTAAAATTGCCCTATATTTTACACTTGTTTACCATATCTTTATCACGTAAAAGTAAACTGAAGCAAAAAGTAGCATCAGTTAATAGTTCTAAAACATGCTTTGAAAATTATAGGATTTTTTTTGCGTCAAACCAATTAGATTCAATGACTTAAGGTAATTTAATAAAATTTTAAACATTGAAGTCCTTATTTTCTCTGAAATAGTTTTGACAAAAATATTTTAATAAAAATCTCCAAAATTCCACCAGTTAAATATCAAATTTCGATATGAATTTTTGCCTTATTCCAAAATGGATATCTTCAGCATTAATATTGGCTTGTCTCCGTATAGAACATACTAGATACAATCATAGGCATCTTATTTTTGGTGAGAGGACACCAGTGTGCCCTGCATGCTATGCCAACTTTGTCAACAGATTTTAATTAACGGCTCTGTTTTTAAATCTCAACGTATGTATTATTTCCATACATCATCAACGATTTTACAGGAATTAGTGGATGAAAATTACCACTCCAATATTTTTAGATTTTTAAAGGTTGTTTATTTTTATACTCGCATTTAGAACTTTTTACCTTTTGTTTCTGTTTTGCATAGTCTCATTGTTTTGTTAACACTTATGTTAATTTGTAATATCACATTTGCAATTTTTCCATTACTTCTTTTTTATAAAGTTTTATGCTGATATCGTAGAATTTATATTTAAATATCTTCAATATTCTTCTTTGGTTTTATCTTTTTCTTGGCACAGTATAATCAAATTTGGTTCTTGTGCCATAAAACAAGAAACAGCACTAATGTAGAGATAAAAAATATCGACGAAGGTGAAGAAATATTTGCAGTGTAAATAAAACAACAGTACTTATGTATTATACCGTCCAACTTTATACCCAAATTTGAAGCCGTCGCCAATGAGTTGCTAAACTGCCAATTATGGCATTCCGGCAATGGTGCAATCCGTTATCTTTACGCCAAATTTAAATCCGTCGCCAATGAGTTACTAAACCGTTGGCGAAGATGGTATAATACATAGGTACGAAAACAAATTATAGTCACAAGCAAACTCTAATTACATGGCATTTAAAATAAATTCTACCAGAAAATTTTCATTTATTTTAAAGATTTTTGTAAAAATACGACTGCTGCTTTAAAATTATTTCAAGTTCAATAATTACTTCCTTCATTATAATGAGCCACTTAAATTCAAAATTGAAGAACTTTTATATAAATTATTTGTTGAAGAAAGCTTTCCGTTTATTTAAATCCTGGAATTCCTAAATGGAAGAAAACTCATAAGCTACAAAAAAAAATATGGAACACTATATAATTAGAAATAAATAAACGTCCCATTAATAAAGCCTTATTTTCTTCTTTTTACATACCCGACAAAAACATTTTAATTAGAGTCATTTAATTAAAATGTTAGTCACTAATTAAAATCCTAATTAAGAGAGAATTTTTTAATGTCTACAAAAGTGGAAAAACAAAGGCTTTTTCGATCTACTCTGCATTGTTTTAATTTTAAATCACGGACTTTTCATAATTTACATTTAAAAAAAGCAGGTCTTGTCTGAATTTTTTATTGGAAGAAAATCAAATTTAGTAGGCCCGACATATTGCCCTAATTTGCATTTTCCGTGATTTGTATTACAAAAGAGGTTTTGATTAAGTTGTTGTTGTTGGGAAAAGGGATTTTAATTATTAGTTGATATGCCTAAAAATGAGTTTTATTCTACTTAATTTTATGATTATTTTAACATGTTGGCTTAAAGAAAAGTGACGGTTACAGTTTACACACAGTTTATTATAGTAATCTGGAAATCTGGTAATGATATATATTCATGATAAAAAAATCAATCAAAACTCTCATCACTGTAAGAAGAGGAAGAAGAAGTTGGGGAATAAATAAATTCGCATGTTGTCACTTCTTGGGTTAAAGGTGTTCACCAACAAAAAATTTCAAAATTGTTATAAATTTTTACTTTGAAATCAATGAAAACTTTAGATTTTCTCTAATCAATAAAAGTTTAGATTTCTTTTAATAATTTCGAAACAAATTATCACGCAAAAACTATATTCACATCACTTCATTTCCACGCTATTTTTTACTCTGATTTCGATATATTTTCAAGGATATTTTAATGTATAATTTATAGCCTTATTCTTCATTGTTTTTGCTATTAGAGTTTTTTTCACTTACTATATTTTAATATCTTTATCATCATGTTATGTTTTTCGTGAACATTAACACTGCAATATATGTGTCGCGATTGAAGGTCGCGATACGAACCTGCGACGCTAGAGCCGGTAGCCGAGTAACATGACCTCTACACCAAAAGTCGACTTCAGTATCGTAGATATTATCTAGCTTATAAGGCTAGTGCCACATATGTAATTACGTTAAATACTTATCTTGAACATTACCACTGCAATGTATGAAGAATAAATTTAGCCGGTTAACTGTGGAATTTATTTTTTAAATTCCCATTCATTCAGTTTCAAAGTCGAAAATTCATTTTCAAAGTCGAATGCGATTTCAAAGTCGAATTCATTTTCAAAGTCGAATGCTATACACATAGTTGAATAGTAAATCTTGGAAAAAATCATAATAAAGCGAATAAAATTTTATTATATATATATAAAAAATTACATAATGAACGAATGTAAATTTGTAATGTAATAAATATTATAAATTGTCATTTTGTAACGTAAAAGGAACATTGAAATTGATACATAAACACGTCGAATGCACTTAACTGGTTAAAAAGGAAATATACAGATAAAAAAAATGTAAAACTTCATAATTTTTTTTATTTTTAGGAATAGAAAACTGGAATTTTAATATTTTTTGAGTTAAAGATAAAAAAAATTCATTCAAAGATCAGCTAGAGAAATGATAATTTTAAAAATTAGACTAAAAAAAGCATTTGAAATAAGAATTAACGCATCCTATGACTTCATAATGTCAAAATCATTAATCAATATCTGCTTTCATCTCTGAAATTTTAGCATTGTCATGAAGGTGCAAAGAAAAATAGGTTACAAAGCAGCACTATATCAAGTTATTAGCTTTAAACAAATCGTAATATGAAGGCGAAGAACTACTTGTGGAACTCAGAATTTAAACCTTTGCAGAATAATCTAGGATTATAAAGAAGTTTACAGAAAGTTCTAGAACATTAACAAATCAATAACAAGAAATTGAAATTAAAGTTCTACTTTTAATGTAGTGCCGTTTGCCAGGGATTCAAACCTACGACCTTGTGCTTTGCAAACGCGTATTTTACCTTTGCACGCTAACTATGTACAGATCTTCTTTTTGTGACAATATAATTGGGGAACTATTTAAAAAATTTGGATTTTCATTTATTTGAACAAGACATTTAATGAATCAAATAATGAAACGTATAAAACTTGATTTGAATTAAAGTATTTTCTCAATTTTCGCTATATGCTTATCTTTCCTAAAAATTACCTATTTATTCACTAGCTTAAAATTATTAGATTAAATATCCATCATATTATAGAGTTTCTTCTTCTTTTCAATTTCTTACTTTTAAAATTCATTATGCTCTTCTTTTTTTCCCGATGGAAACTGAAATAAAATATATTTTGCCGTAGAAAAAGAAGAAGAATGTTTAATCCACAACCTATCCGTTAATTATAAGGTAAAAAAATGTCAAGTATGATCAATCACAAATAACGGTGCTTTCGTCAAAAAGAAAGGATCATGGACATATAATGAGTACTTTGTACTACAAAAATGCAGAAGCAGCAAAATAGAACTCAAAGCATTCAGACAGAACTCACAAACGGGCGTCTTAGCCCAACTATTCTCACTTTTTGGCTAATCACCTATTTTCACCGACTCAATTCTCATTTGATTTCAGCTCTCTCTCAGTGTTTTATATTTTCAGTTATAGGACAACGAAGGTTCTAGAAAGATCGTCAAAATTCGCGTGCTACTGGAGCTATTGCCTAGATCCTTGTGGACGTTGAAATCTTCAACATTGTCTCCAAAACCAAGCTTATTGATCCGGTATTTATTTAACTCAATTCTCATTTGATTTTAGTTCCCTCTCAGTGTTTTATATTTTCAGTTATAGAACAACGAAGGTTCTAGAAAGATCTTCGACATTCGTGTCCTAATGAAGCTACTGCCAAAATATTGTAGCCAAAACTTAGCTTATTGATCCGGTATTCATTTAACATTTAAAAGAGCAATCTGTAAAGACATTTATTTACCTTACCAAAGAATTAACTTTACTGTAAAGCTATATTACATACCTGACAATAAGAAGAGACAGAGAAATATATATTTTTTAAATAAAAGAAAAAGATTTAAAAATTATTTTAGCTCGAACAGACTATAATTGACTTCAGAATCATAAAAATATTATAATTAAAATGCTATAAAATGATCCTATTTGCGCACTTTCAAGCAAGAATTCCAGATAAATTTATTTTTCATATTCACTGTGATCTTAAAAAAAAGAATAAATGGTGACAATGCACCATATATATAGACAATATGTTATCGGATATTGCAAAATAATCTGAAAAAAAAATGTGTAGCCACAAAAGAAGGGTGAAATATATGAAGAACAAAATAAATGTGGAAAGCCGTGTTAATTGCTTCCATTGTGTACTAGTGAATTGCAGTTATTGAAAATTATTTATGTGGATATTTAGAATTTCAAAATTTTTTCTGTTTATATTATATATTTATTCTATTACATATTTAGAAAAATATTTATTTTTAGAAAGATTTTATTATATTTTCCTCGATTTTTTCAATTCAAAAACACTTAAATATTTTCTATACGATCACATTTATTTTATTTCGATATTTCGTTACAATGCGTTATAAAGATTTGTTGTTTTTAACTCCAAATATACTTTTGCTGGAAATTCAAAACAGCTTTTACAATTTACTGTGAAAAATGTTACCAAATGTCATGACTTTTAGATAAAAATCTTCTTTGAAAAATGATTCTCTAACGATTGCTCGTAACAAATTTCAATTGTTGGACCATATCTCTTTAAAAACTGAAAAGAATTTCAAATTTGTTTGAACTAAAATAGAATAAAAATGTATAATAAATATAAACAAAGTCGGTCAATTTCGTTTCTACTGTTAACGTTGATTCTGTTGTTTACGGAAATTAGCCTTGACAGAACGTCATTTCATGAAATGTCTTTTTGAATTTCTATGTAACTGTCACCACAAAATAAACAATGCACCTAAATCTATCCAATTTTTCATAAGAACAAAGCTCATTTTTCGACTTTTTGAAAGGCAGCAATAAGTTGCACAATAATTGGCATTCCTTTCAATATTATGATTTAACGCAGAAAAAGGAAATGCCAATGAAACAAAAGTCAGTCAAAATTCCAAGGTGGAATCATCCATCTTTTTTCGGCGGGAAACACGATCACTAGCCGATATGATAGTGGTGTAAGCTAACGGTTAAAGTTAACAGGCATATCAAACGATCTCCCAAAACATTCGGCAGTGAAACGAAGAGATTCTTCATTTTTCATTAACTCATCCATCAAAGAAATCGATTGCATTTAAAAAGGAACAAGTCAGAAAGTGCGTTGCCAAAACTTTGATATTTAAACATTACTTGTGCTTTTTGGGTAGGGATTCCGGCCTGCCTTTGTTTTCATCTGGTTATTATCCACTTATATGCGGACTTTTGTTTGCGGTTCTGTTGATGATGAATAACGTCCTTAAATGGAACAGAAGCGAAGCAATGAATATTATATTTAGCCAGAATTCGAATCGAAAAATGCAGACGATTCATTTTTCATCTGCCAGCAAAAATTCGAATTTTAGATCTGTCTGAATATGAATTAGAATGTTCTTTGAAACGAAAACGATTCGTCATTTAAGACTCGCGTTTTCTGAATTGAAAAGCTTTTTGGTTCTCTTTGGAGAAAGAATTTCACTTAAAGGAACAGAAAGTGGAACATCCATTAAATCCAAATTTTAAATTAAGATACTCGGGATTGCGAAAGTTAAATGAATAGGCAAAACGTTGCAATCATAAAATTGTAAGAAACGATGAAAAAAAAAGACCTTTCTTTTAAATTGCGATTCTTTCTCAAGTTCTTCAGAAAAAATAAAGCCATTCACTTTGAAATCGAATCAGAATTTAAGTTTTCTAGAAGTTCATATCAATGATTTTTAGTTTTTCTTTTATTTTAAAAAGTGTATAGCATTCATTATATATGTGATACAATCTTAAAGGACTACGGCAGAAGTTTTAAAAAGTCGAATTTTAAAAAAAGAACTGTTTTACTGGAATTAATTTATCAACATAATTTTTAATTCCAGACTGATTAATAGAATATTTTAAAAATGAAATTTAAATTCTCTTAATTAATGTGAAAGAATTAACGAATAGATTCCTAAGAATTGAAGTACATTAAGGTGAAACAATTAATGAATAATATTTAAAAATAAATAGATTCTTAAGAATCGAAGTTCTTTAAGGTAAAATAATTAATGAATAATATTAAATAACAAATAGATTCCTAAAAATTGACATTCATTAAGGTGACAAAATTAATGAATAATATTTAATGACAAATAGATTCCTAAGAATTGAAGTTCCTTAAGGTGAAATAATTAATAAGTAATATTTAATAACATTCATTAAACAGATTCCAAAAAATTGACATTAATTTCTCAGTCTTTAAAAACTAATTAATGGTTCTTTTTTTTGAACAAATATTCCAGTGTTTTAATTTTGGAACCTATTGTAGAACAATTTAAATATTTAATCTTCTTTTTATTTCATTACCTTACTTATTTTATCTGAAAAAATTAATTATATTTATTTTTTAGCAATTTAAAAGCTGAATAAATTTACAAATATCTACCAAAATACAATTGGGTTTTTAACAGTGAATATACAATTTGTTGCTGAAATAGAATATCTGCTTGAATTTTTAAAATCCAAATTATTTTCTATTTACTACTTCAGAAGTCCAATAAATTTATTGGCTCTATAGGTTGTGTTTAGTTCAATTTCATCTCATATGAATTATTTGATATTCACGATCCATGAAAAAATATTTTTTGGATCAAATTAATAAACATTAAAACCACGTTCTTTCAAAAGTTCTATACATGTTATGTTATTTATATACATGAACTTCCTTTACGGAATCAAATATCATCATATCAGAATACAGTTCACTCTTTTAGCCCACCCGGTGGTATTTGCCACGACTTCCTGGTTTCTATACCCGGGGTGAAAATGAGACGAAATTAAATGTGAATGTTCTCTTGGTGACGACCATTCTCATTAATTTTCTTCCATATTTTTAAATCCCACGTTTTAATAATTCAGGCCTGAAAGAGTTAAAATTAACTTCCTATCTGTAGGCACAATGTCTCATGATAATGGAATTTAACCTTTTGATTCCTTTTGTAAACTATAGAGACAATAAACAGCAATTTTTTAAAATTTAGTTTTTAGTAATTTAAAAGGATTAGGCTTTTAAATATTTGATGAAACAATAAAAGAAGGCTTCATTTTAATTTTAACAAAGAATATCATTGTAGAAAATTACTCAAGAAACTTTTTATGAACTGGTGACATTTAGGAAACGTTTACTCAATATGTTTATTGGTAAAAGCCAATTTTTTCTATATAATATGGTTTAAAAATAATTTTTTAGCAATAATATTTTTTTATGAAAGACAGATCTCGTAATAAGTCTGGTAGTCAAAGTGACTTAAATGTTCAGCTGTCTTGCAGGTAGTGTGGTGTAGAAGTTTGAAGAGGAAATGAAGTGTCTTATTTGTCGTTTGTGTGCAGAATTGTGAGGTAAAGTAAGGAACAAAATGTGAGATTTTTTAAATTATGGATTTTAGTCAGTTTAATGTTTTGATCTCTTATGAAAAGTCACCTCTAATAAGCGCACGCACGCACGCACGCACACACACACACACACACAATAATATACTAATTAAACAATTATTATATAAATATCATAATAAAACAATTTTTTTCTATAAATAAACGCGTTAAAAAACGAAATGTACTTTTTCCGTCTTGAATATACTCGTCTAAAATAGTTGAATGGTTGAATAAAAACGAAATATTACATTAAACTAGATGTTTGAAAGTGACGTTTTAAAATCTTAGGTTTTCTTTTTATTTGTTTTGATAAAAATTGTAATAAATTTTTAGAAGCACAATCTATTGTTAAGCACAAAAAAAAACAGTAAAACAAAAACTATATGAGTTTAAAGACAAATTACAGAACAATCTATTCTTTCCAAATAAACGCCGAATTCAAGATCAAAGTTTATTGTTTGGAAAATCCCAATTTTTTTCGCACGTGACTTCCAGGTTCAAAAAAGAAAAAAAAATGATGCCATACTTCTTGGTAAGCGCCCATTTCCGGAGCCCATCATTTAAGATCCCATCATTGCTATAAAACTAAGTTTCAGTCTAGTGATTTTCGATCAACTCGCCATCAGCAATACTATCTCCAGCACAGAATTGCTTTGACGCTGTAAACGTTATTGAAAACCTCTTACTGTTACTATAGCAACACAAAAACTTGCGCATTAGATGAGAATTCAGTAAAGTTTGCAGGACATAGCTTTCTCGGACTTTTTAAGATATATCTTCTCAATTGAACGAAGTGGAATATATTCCGTAAATTTTATTGTACGAAGAGAATAAAGTAGGCGAGATTTTTTGTTTGATTTGATATTATTTCTTGGTTTAACCAAAGATAATCTAATTGAGGATTAGGGATGAAGTTACACGATATATTTTTGTTTTAATTTAAACAGATAGTAATACGATTCTTATAAAAAATAGTAGACAAATTTGAAAATAATTTGTAAAAAAGCTCAAGCCAAAGAAGTTGTCCTTTTCCCCTTAGCTAGCGATCGATTTCGCCAACTTTTATTTTTAATAAAATCTCAGGACCATTATCACCATCACTGCTTGGATTTTCCCACCATATCCAAATTCGAAAAACTTCTCATAACTTTGACAACAGTCCAACTTTAACAGAAAGGGTGACAACATTAATTACAGTTGCTCTTTTGCAAATATGATGAATCAATAAAACATTTCAATGTTTATTGTATAATTATATTTATTTAAATTTGAATGTTCGTTTGTCTGCTTGTATGTATGTATATATATATAATCATTAATATGTACTAATATATGTTGTTGTTGTTTCTTATGGCACTTGCCATGGACAAGCCCGCTGAGGTAGTTAGCGATTTAAGCCTAATCAGCGTCTCTTGTATTACTTCCAATTAGGGCCAAGAGAATGACTTTTGCTACTTATCACTTTCGCTTGCACAAACTCTTTTAACAGGGGGAGGGGGGAACTTTCACACTCCTCACAGATAGAATACAGAAGAATAACCATGCCTGAATAGGAACTCGAACCTGGGATTCCACAGATCACCGGAAGACGCAGTACCCCTATGCCAAGACACTGGCATACTAATATATACAAATAAGATAATATATACTAGTACTTATAAGTTAATATACACTAATTTTAATAAGTTAATATATACTAATACTAATAAGTT
>JAOUZG010037474.1:458513-481849 GCA_026289955.1 Argiope argentata
ACACACACACACACACACACACACACACACACACACACACACACACATTGGAAGAGTGTGAACTAATAGTAGGAATTGAAAAAAAAATCCTTTTGTTAAAATTACTTCGATAGAAACATTTCCTTCGGGTTTTTTTGTGGGCCTTTTATATTTATTCAATAAAGAACAATTTGCTCTGTTAGAATTATGGTAAATTAAGATCTCTAATTATTGTCCCTTTCATGGTCGGTAAACTGGGCAAAGGTGTAATTACAGCGCGATTAAAGGATTAACATGCCGACCTCTCCTCCTAAGCGCTCTAGTCCCTATCTGATGGGGACGCTTTCCCTCCGTTAACGTCAATATTGTCTACATCAATCCTGTTTTAGAGATCATTGCATAATATATTATTCTATTAAGTCTTTAGTATCGTCGCTGATTCCGCAGGTTTGGGCAGATAGAGAATAATTTCCCATGCACAAATGGTTGAGATTTCTATTCGTATCTGAACCGATATGAAATTATAAGATAAATAAGCGAAGTAGTCTACTCAAATCTTTCTTGCATATTTACTAATAAAGATGATATCCTCCACCCCACAGGAAACAATGTGGATCTAGAGCAAAGCAGAGAATGCCTTGTTTGGTATTGGCATTAAATGGTTACGAAATATTAATCTTTGGTATAAATTTAGCATTTTTACTGAATTTAATATGTGATCATTGATGTGATTTGGAGATTACACCTTGACATGTGCTTAATAATATCCGAAAATCAAATTTGTACTTTAGACGGGTTTTATTCCAACTGATCGAAAAAAAAGTTATTCAGAGATACAATAGAAGTTACAATCATATACCAAATTTAATACATTCAAGTCTTTGCGTTTTAAAGTTACCGCGTTTACATTTCTTGTCAGGTAGATAGGCAATTTGATAGGTGTTCTATACGATAAATGCGAAATCTATGTACCACATTTTTTCTAGATCTCTTCTATTTGTAGTTATCTTGCTAATTGATGCTTGGGCAGCCCGATTTCTTCTTAACAGATTTCGTTCAAAATTTGACAGAAGTTTACATATTTGGTGCAAAGGACATATATCGAATCTCGTCCATCTAGCTGAAAGCTCTCTTAATTATTAATACCCCAGACAGTCAGACGGACAGATTTACTCATTCATTTTATAAATTATAGGTGAGGATAAAGGCAACAAATAAAATTTTATGCCTCTAAGAAAGAATATGAAATTTTTATACAAAAATAATCTCTAAACATTAACCTGTTACTTCAAGGAAAATTCTGAATGATCGAGGCGAAGAAACAGCAACGCTTTCGGGAACTATGCTTGAGTCCCAAGGACCAGCCGTGGTAAAATCCTTACTGCGGGAAGTACGTCCTATCATCGATAAGAGGTAGTTGGCTCTTTTCATTTCTATATCCACCATGATTGCGAGAAACAACCACCATACCGGAAGTATCTCCTTCTCATCTTTGATTTGCCTCCTGATGGAAGAGACATAAGCTCTAAAATCTACATTTGGATCGTAAAGAGGATATTTCTGCTTCTACGTGCTTCAATTTGCCAACATTTTCAATATTAATTAGCTATTAATGGCAATAATTAAGTGCAATAAAATTTTTGATACTGTGCATTTCTTCTACTTTCAAAACATTAAGCACAATTCATGATTTATTCACTATCCTCTCTGCTAGTGCAAAACTAGGTAGGATACCGTAGGTAGTTTCCTATGGCATCCTTCCTTGAATCTTTATACATGGAACCTACTATTTTCTATACAATGTTTAGATATCTTTCTTGAATTAGATATTTTGCCGATCTTCTAGGGAGTTTTTACGAATTAAACTATTAAAAGGTCAAATAAAACAATAATATTTTTTTATTAACAACGCTGAATAACAGTAAGGACTGTTTTTTGGAAGGCTTGGTGGTAGTAAATTATGAGACGAATTGTACAGCTTATGAGATAAACTTTAACAGGCTATAAACAGCAATGGTTGAAATAATCGTTGAGTCCTAATGGCTATTACCAACCACGGCACAATCCTTCCCGTGGGAAGCATGTCACATCTTTGATAAAAGGTACCCGACTCCCACCATTTATGTATCCACCAGGGTGAATCAGCCAGAACCATCTACTATACCGGGAGCTCTTACTTTCATTTCTGAAATCCTACAAGTAGGATAGTCTTTGAGATAACAATTTTATCATTTGTTGTAATGAAGTTTCTAAGTTGAAACAGAATGATGGAATGCAGAAAATTGACATAGTTAAGAAATTTAACATCAACTCTAAAATACAAACTTTAAGATACATTTTAAGAAAATATTATTAAAAATTTAAAGTTAAATATATCGACATGATCAATTGTTTTATTGTAACGCATTGCAGATCATTCAATTTCTCTTAGTAAGCTACATATACACATCAATTTCCAATAGTGCTTGTCAAAATCCATAAAAAGTTGGTTGGTTGTTGATTTCATTATTGCACTTAACTAATTTACTCGAAAGATGTTTTACAAATGCAATAACAAATACAGTAGCAAACGTTAGAAAATTATTTTAAGTTGGTATATAAAATTCAAAATACTTTTCGTGTAATTAATATTATGTAGTCTTATAATTTTTAAAAGTTAGGGGAGGTCTATAAAAATCTCGCAGAAAATTCAAAGGCGTTTTTTTTAACTTTCTCGTAAATGTACAATAAAGAAAATAAAGAGATCCCCCATCACCCGAAAAAAATCCAAATTCGTAGTTTTGACAAATTTCCATATTTTAGACCTTCCTGAAATCGAAAACAAATTTTGGGAAAATGTCCATATGTCTGTGACTAAGATGACTCAAAATAGCTCAGATTTAGATGGATGAAATTTCATACACAATCATAAAAGGAAATTTGTAAATTTCTATCAAATTTTGTCTAAAATCTGTTCAGAGAAAGTCCGTCAGTCTATTTTTCCAAGTTATTACGCTAATTACAAAAATATAGAGCCAGGTAGATAAAATTAAGTACACATCTTTAATATCTTTAGTAAGGCGTCTACTAAATTACGTAATTTCTAACAAGGTTTTGACTGTCTGTCGGTTTGTACTTTCAGAAACTTGTAAACACGGTAACTCAAAAATACAATGGCTTAAATATATCATATTTGATATGAGATTTAGTGCCTACAATTGTAATGCTTTAAATTTTTGTTTCAGCGGTTTGGAAGATCAAGTCCCGAATCAAAATTCAATTTTCGTGTACTTTTGCCTGAATTCCAAGAATTAGTTGCCAAAACAACTCGCCAAGGATCACTGGATACATTCAGTAGAAGTGTAAATTCACGCCAAGGTTAATATGTCGTAACTATTGCATTCAATGTCATGCAACACGTTCACCAGGATATCATCTTTATTATAGAGTATGCGAGAAAGTTTTGGGGAGACCGCACCCGATGATTTTCAAATGATGGTCGAAATTATTTCACTACAAACAATGTAATAATTATTTCGCTAGAATATCCATTTCCCAGACAGAAAGCGGAAACATTATCCGTAGCATCATAATTTGTATTTATCAGATTGTGTTTGACAGCTGTGGCAAACATTTGCAAACTGTTCCGACTGGTATTCACTGCCATTTGTAATCTTGATGCATTAATTTTGAATTTGAATTAGATTCAATGTATAAATTAAAATTTTTAATGATGTTTTTAAAATCATTCACTTTTTTTTGTACGTTGCTTATAATTATTAAACGACTAGTGCTTACACATTTAAGGGTTAAATCGTCACAATTTAAGGTCAATGTCAAATAATTTTAGAAAAATCAATTCAAATAAGAAAAAAATTGACTTTATCCAGTACAAATCATTGATTTTCGATCTGATACCGAATTTCTTATTTTTTTTAACAAACTTTTAGTGAAAATTTATTCATATTTATTACAATTCGTTTTTGCTGACCAGATAGTTCGTTGGTGAAGATGATTACGTTAAATTTTAGTTAAATCATTTCGATATAATTTCGAAATTAATTTCTTTAACTTTTCAGAGTTAAAATTCTTTATAAGACCTTGTTATTTTAACTGTTTAACTCATGTTCATGCTCATTGCGTATCTGAATCCTTCTAAGGAAGATAGTCCCATAACATCGTAGCGTTATTTACAGTGTAACTATCCGTCAAATTTATCTTCTAAATTTGAAGACACTGTAACTGCATTTTTCTATTTCTTGTAAACTATTCAGATATTAAATAAAAACCTTTTTCTACAGTTTTCAATAATAGAAAAGAAATAACGCAATTAAATATTTGAGGAAACAATATAAACAGTTTGAATTTTAGAGCAAAAATGTAATATATTAGTGGAAATTTGGCAATAAATATATCTATACATAGTATAAAATGAAGCTTCCAGAAAATGTGTGTATGTTTGAACCACAAAAAATATCGAGAAACAGTCAACAAATTTGGAGATAATTATAACGGTTTTAATACATTAAAGGTTTTAATACATTAAATTCATATCAAAATAAAAAAGGACTTTTATAATTCAGATTTTGACTTTGCATTTATCCTCGTATGCTCGAAAACCTCAAACTGCGCATGTGCAAATAGCAAGAACTGTGGTATGCATATGCGATGCATATCTTTGTTTACGTCAGATTTTAAAATAGCGGTTGAAAACTTATTCTGTAACCTCCCCCCTATAAAGGAGGACGAAAGAAACGTTCGGTTAGTGAATATCAAAGAAATATTGTCCATGCTTAAGGAAGGAGAGCCTTTTGATGAGCGAAATGACCGTCTTTCTTTAAATTGCATTGCAACTAAACTGCATAGACAGAATGAATCTCCTGAGAAGTGAAATGATCGCCTGTGTTTTGTCTACGGACATATCATATTTTTACCGTTTTAAGAGTAAATATTTCTGAATGTGTGCTATAAAAATGGTTTTGTAGTTATTTCTGATAATTTTTAAATTAATTTTTTGTTTGTTTGATGTTGCGTAACACACCCATGTCATATAGGGTGGAGGCTACTTTTAAAACTAATTTTTCTTCTTGAATGCTATACCATGGGCAATGCGAGTGCGGACATTACTTGTTTTTATATATAATTTTAAAAATTCAGGAAGAATCTGAACGACAATAAAATTAGTATCATTAAAAAAATTTTTGAAATTCATCTTTTAGATGCAATATCTTTGGAAGTTATCACGGAAAAAGTCCCGAAATTTGCTTAATTTTTTAAATATCTAAAATATTGAAAATAGCTGGTTCCAGATTATATATGTGGTAGCTATGGGTCAATCAATCTGGATCAATAGAGAGCTAACATACGTATACACATTTCTATTTGTTATTAATAGAGACAACTCTAGATTAAGAAAAGAAAGGGACAAAAATAATTGAAATTTTAATAATGGATTTATATGTTGATGAATCTGTATAATCAATAATTAGTGACGACATTTTACTATATTTAACTAGTTTTTCTTTATATATTAAATGTTATATAAAGATTGATTAATGTTTTTAACCAAAAATATCTTGTTACTCATTAAATAAAATTATATTTACGATTTTGAAGAAAATAGCGAAAGAATTATGTGGATTTTGCTTCCAAAGATATTGCTTCCCGTAATCAAGCAAATGTTTAATATAGAAGCTCAGGTTTTTTAATCATCTATCATATTTATACGATTTTTAGTTGAATAATTACAAATTTATTTTTCTACAAAAATTTCTATGGCCAAGTTTCCTTTTATGCATTTACTTTGTGCGTCATTTCTAAAATAACACGAATAATTCAGGTCATAATTTTTTTTACAAAAGTTTTCCCATATAAATCAATTATTTAATTGCCGTAATCCTTTTTTAATTTTTTCATTTCAGTCAATTTGTCATCTAGCGCATATACATCTATTCCGTAGAGTCACTTTTCCATTTTGAAATTTATTAAATAAAGTAAAAGACAGTGGAGTCTCAGTTTAGAATAAGAGAGTTGATAGTGAGACAATGAACGACATATTTATTTACTTTTATTACGTACGTGGTAAGAAATGACATCATTAGTATTAGGATACCATAATTGGACAATGTGTCTAAAACATGATTTGAAATACTTACATACTATTTTACCTTATAATTTATGAAGCTTCAGACTATGATGTCAAATTTATGCCTTGATCGTATTTGTAAAAATATATACATAAGCCTTTGATTACAGCATGTCATAAGTTACCATAGATAATTTACTATAAATTATGGCAAATAAAAACATGGAATAAGTTTAATAATTTTCAACCAGCTTTTTTTATTGAAACAAGAAATTTCATTTTAAAACCTTTTATTACTCAATTATTAGATTTATTCATAGGACGACCAGGTCTATAAATTTAATTAAATCATCCATTTCTACTAAATATAATCTATAAATAATTCATAATTATGCAGGTCAGAATTATAAATCCTAGATTTGATACAGATAATTGCTTCAGTCTAAATATGAAGCTCTGATAATTCCTCCAAGTCTCCTTGGTGATTTCGTGAGCGCAAATTTAATTTCTTTGAGTATATGCACAAACTAAAGGTCACTTAGTTAATTAAATACTTTATACATTATTACAGAGATGATATAGGCATCGAAAACAATATCATTAAGCTGATAATATCGCTTATTTAATCTGCAAAAAAAATGATTCAATAAAAAGAATGACATAGAGGCCTTCTCCTTGATTAGATCGTGTATCATTTTAGCAACACGTTCAACAACCAAATCATGTAATAAATCAAAAATTCATTACTTTGTTGGCGTGTCTATAAATAGATTATTACGAATACCTCGCAAGCGGAATGGTATCTCCGCTAATTTACCGATTGAAATTTCTAATTATTTTAATGTTGGCATCAAGAAATTGAATCCTGCACTTAAGTCGATGAAGTTGGAAAGAGAGAGAGAGAGAGCTAGAGAGAACGACAAAAAGAGCGGGAAAAAATCATTTAAGTAATTTCATCTGCAGATGCCGTAAAATGGTTGCAACAGAATAAAATCGTTTGGTTTTTCTTTGAAAGTTTCAGTTGTAAATGTTATTCTATTTGTGCTCGGTTTTTTAAAAAAAGTCAGAAAAGAAGGTTTGAATGTGAATGTAATCACTAAATTTGAAACTAAGCAATTTGATTTTCACGGAATGGCAACTTAAAAAATTGCTTGATTATTACAGGAATTGTTTCATTGAGCATCAACATTTTTTTCAAACCTTAAAAAAAGGAACAAAATATGAAGACCTTTTTTATGTCAGAAAATCATTTAATTATATCATTTATTACATTATTTCAAAAATCATCATTATTGCAACATTTTCTAGCTACTGTACAAGCAGCTCCGACAGTATTTATTTTTTCTTTACACACACATACACAGTTAACTACACGATATTATTGTTCATTATTTTTAACATTCTTTAAAAAGGAGAATAAATTTTGGGCAGTTAACACACACAGGTTTATAAAAAATATTACTGAAAATATAAAATAAATAGATATACACATGAATTTAGTTATGAATTAGGTACTAAAAAATCTATATTCGTCTAATAAAAATTTCGTCTAATATAAAAACTTATCATTTTTTACTTTTTTTGAAACCGATTACATTTATCACAAGGACGTATCATTGAAAGAAAAACATAATCAATGCTGATTCCTTAGTGAATAGTTTTTATTAGAAGATATTAAAGATAATATCAATACGATAATTAATTCCTGAACTCATTTCATGCTAAATTTCTCTTATTATTTATTAGATATTTGTATATACTAGTGAATAGTTAAAATCTAAAATACCTTAATTGCTGTAAAACTGATTAAAACAAGGGTGGCAATAACCAGCCATGAATCTTTGTATCCATTTGAGGGATCACTTAATTGTGTAAAATATATTTAAAACCAGCTTCTCTCAACACGGTTGTTATCATATCAGAACATGATATTGTTTTGGAAATGAGGTTTCCTGGCATCAATAAAAATCCGTAGGCGGAAAATAAAAAATTTATTATCTCCACAAGCATCTCAAAAAATCAACTTTTAATAACGGGCTGCCATTGGTTTTTACAAAAGCTCTGATTTTTTAAAAAACAAGTTAATGACTACAGCAAATAAAACCTAGAAAAATGTCATTTTGAGCACGTGGTTATATAAAATGAAATAAATAGGAAATGTGATATTTTTTTTAAACAATAAATGCGAAACAAAGTTTTTTTTTTATCTTTCTCAATACTAAAGTGACTCGTTCAACGAAACAACTAAAACGAATAAAAATATAATTTAACTTGAGCGAGCACGTGGTGCTCGGCCGTTCAAAAAATGATGTTCTGACATGATACATTGAAATATGCGTAGCACACTTCATTTAAATATTTTTATTAATTTTTTAATTTTTAATATAAAGTGATATTTGTTGAGCTTAAGACATTAGCTATAATAACATTTTTGAAAAAAATTTGACAAATATTCATTAAAATTATCCACGCTGTTCAACTTCAAGCAAATTATTGTCATTGGTAACTTGAAAGAATTATATTTAGAATTAAATAACAGATCCACAACGATCTAAGCACACTTTTATTTAAAATACTTGTTTGATTTTTGATAATCAATAATATTAAATTAAATTAATTATAAAAAAAGAAAAATTTAAGAATGAATTGAAATCTGCTATCTCAAATTTCATGTTATCATGTGAGAACATTATTGTTTTTAAAGCATTGTTTGTTTTAATTGATATAAGTCATTAAATAAATTAAACAGGTTTGGAATAATCATATGACTATCCGAATACGCATGCGTCAATATATCGAGAATCGGTACATGATTTTCATTCATGCCAAGTTGTAACTTTTTATCCGTCTTCCATCATGAGTCCTAAAAGCGAAAAATTTATGTTCCAAAAGTGATAAATCGCCAGTTTTCTGCCGGGTTTTTTTTTTTTTTTTTTTTTGTGATTTCAAAATTTTCAGGCCAATGCAACATTATGTTCTCACATGATAAAAACATTTTTAACGAAAAAAAAAACTGTAATTAAAATTTTTTTAATTATAAATTTAATTCCTATTTTTAAATGATTTTTTGGAGATAAATCGATAAATGTGACAAACTTTTGCTTTATTTTCTAATAACTCTAGAAGCGAAAAATTGCTGCCTCAAAAGCGATAAATCGCCAATTTGTTGCCCATGCCTTTTGAGGCTCCAAAAACCTCAAACCAAAACAACTTTCACTTCTATTGATAAATAAGAAACTCCATTTAAGATTAATAAATAAATAAAATAGATGCAGAACTTACTAAAATAATTAGAATTATTCTTTAACCGTCTTTCAGTAATTGAAACCGTACCTGAAGTTTGTGGGTAAATAATTGCGGAGTTTTTTTGGAGAGGGGGGGGGGCAGGAAACTGTTCCAGAACTTTGGACGAATTTCAGAAATTTGGTTCTTGCAAGATAACTTCTCTAACTTAAGTAAGAACAACGTCTTCGTTGAAATAAGGTTCCAATAAATTAAGGATAAAAAGCAAGTATTTTTTTAGGATTCCAATCATTCTTCCAATCTATTTAAGATGTTTATAAGATATCTTAAAAGGTGTAGATCAATACAATTGTATCTTCTTTATGGATCAATTTCTCAATCACATAGGAATTAATTATCAAGAAATTCGTTTTCATTGTAAAATAATTCAAATTATAGGTGGATTTTAAAAATTAAAATTTGGTTTTCTTAACATATTTTTACTATTCTGACGATATTTTATTCAATTTAATTCTAAATTAACAATTACATAATTTAACTAATTGCGGTTTTGCAAAAACGCGAATTCTTGTTTGGGCGAATAGCACAACTGATAATGCATTTTTTTTACCAGATCCACAAAAACGATCCATTTTAGGGTAAACAAAATCATGATGATTCTCTTAAGATTTAATGAATATTTACAATATATACCAAATATTAGCTATTTAAAATTGTTTACAATATAATAAAATGCCTAGGAATTCCATTATATTGTAAGCGATTTCAAATAACAAATGACTATCATTTAAATAAAATGCGTTTTTTCGTAATCATTTTTATACCTTTATTATTTTAAAGATATTTTATACAATTTAATTCTAAGCAAACGATTATGTAGTTAGTCTTATATGATTCTAATTTTGCATAAGGTTGAGTTGCAACCCATTGCTTAGACGAATACCAACCACTTCTGATAATGCATTTTAGATTATTTTATTTTAAGTATATTTACAATATATATTTAATTTTAGTTATTTGAAATTGTTTACAATACAATAAAATGCCCAGGAATTCCATTATATTGTAAGCGATTTCAAATAACAAATGACTATTATTTAAATAAAATGCGTTTTTCGTAATCATTTTTTATACCTTTATTATTTTAAAGATATTTTATACAATTTAATTCTAAGCAAACGATTATATAGTTTGTCTTATATGATTTTAATTTTGCATAAGGTTGAGTTGTAACCCATTGCTTAGACGAATACCAACCACTCCTGATAATGCATTTTCGCACCAGATGCGCAGAAAGGACCCAACGCAGGGCAAACGAAATCATGACGAATCTAAACCAACAATCTCTTTTCGGCCTCTGCTCACTCGAAGTGAGTGAGCGGTCGAGAGAGAGAGAGACGGGAAAAGAAAAAATGAGCTTTTTTCCATTTCCCCGAGAACGAAATGGGAAAGAAAGAAAGAAAAAGCGAAAGAAAGAAAAAAGTGAAGAAATTAATTAAATTTCATCCTCCCTGAAGCTCTTTCGTACCACCTTCCTAAATCCGAACGCACCATTCCTGGTAGAAGAGAGCCGGGAAAGAAAATTCCGGCGGTTGAAATTGTATAGGGCCCATCAATTGCGCTTGGACTTAATAGAAAATCTCCGTGTTTGGTCAAGGGGGCGAAGGAACCTAAGTTATCTGGACACTGCGACCCCTGTCCGACCCTCCACCCCCCTCGCTCGATTCCTGAAAATCAATTTAGAACGTAGGTTCTACCCTGGGGGACCTACTCTGATCGATATATACGAAGTTGGAGACTTTAAATGACCGCTTGATATCGCCTTTTAGAAAAAGGTTGATCGAACTGCAGGGGCGGTGCTGGGGCTGATGGGGCTGCTTAAGGAATTTAGGCAAGGGCGGGTAATTGCTTCCGTTGGGGTGCTATATTAAATGGGTTAAAACGGTTATCAGTGTCTAGTTGAGGTGAATAGGGTGGTCATATCTTAGTGTGAGTCTTAAAACCAACCTAATAAATTTGGCTCAAACTTGGGTCCGAGCTTCTTCCGGTTGGCTGGAATTCTGGGATTTATTTATCTTTTCCCTCCCCTGTTTCTTTGAAATTTATTACTGTCATTTCGGGAAATGTTATTTATTTCGTATCTCGTTATCCCGTCGAGGAAAGATTAATTTCGGCTAATATAGAGATTCATTAAAAAATGGTGTGATATCGGCGACAGTTTTTTTGGGAATGATTCATGTGAGTCACCAGTCACGAGTGTGAAAATCTATAAAACTATTTGTAAAATATGAGGAGGAGTTAAAATGTGCTAATATTGCTTTAAATCTTCGCAATGTGTGAAAGATTTTTTTTAAAAAATTATATTTTGGTAGAATTTACTGTATGTCATCATCCTTCATCATGGAGGATTCGTCGGCGATTCAAGATTGGAATGGATGACAATTTGAAAAAAGATGGAACAAGTTTGGAAAGTTTTAGATTATTTTTTCTGAAATTATAGAGCATAAAATATCTCGATTTCAGTTTTTGGCAAGTATGATATACTATATTTTAGTAAATTCCATTTATATTTGTCACCCCAGAGAATGTCGTAAATGGCATTGGCTTGCAATTGTCACGAAATATTAACTTTTGGCGTGAAGTTAGCTTTTTACTGAATATATCTTGCCATCCTTGTTGAGTTGCTTGGCGATTAAAACTTGGCATGCGTTAATAACATTCAAAAATAAAAGTTGTGAATTATCCGCGTTTTTCCAAATCGCCTGAAACAAAAAGGACACAAAACTGCACTTGTAGTCATAAAATCCCATATTGCATTTCTGAATTATAGCGTCTACATCTTTTTGAAAGTACAGACAGTCAACAAATTCCTTGCTGGATTTGGCTGAAATTTGGTGTCTAAACTATGTTAAATCTGTATCCGAAATGTACATACCTAGCTCTCTTCGTTAAGAATCATCACGTTAATTTTTATTCGAAAATATTTTTTCTGATCTTATTCGATTCGGACTTTTTGTGAACATATTTTATTTAAAGTTTGATAGAAATCTTTAAATTTGGTATAAATACAATACGCCATATTTCAGACATCTAGGTCAAGTTCTTGAATTCTCTTTATCACAGACAGTTAAATAGACTTTTTTCAAAATTGTAGTTTTTGAATTCAAGGAGATCTGGCAGGTAGAGATTTGTTGACCTCTCGAGTTTGAATTTTTTGACAATTGCTATACTTTCTCTGTACTTCTTATACTAGAGAGTAAAAATGTTACCAGCTTATTGTATTTTTTGCTTCGTTATAGGAAATAGGGCAATTGCTATACTTTCTCTGTACCTACTTATACTAGAGAGTAAAAATGTTACCAGCTTATTGTATTTTTTGCTACGTTATAAGAAATAGGTCAAGTGCTATACTTCTCTGCACTACTTATACTAGAGAGTAAAAATGTTACTAGCTTATTGTATTTTTTGCTACGTTATATCGGACATTGGAAATAAATTCTATTTCTTTAAGGAATAGCGATACTCTGATCAGAAAACACAAATTATATTTTATTTAGAAGCAAATAATATATTTGGTAAAGCTTAAAAAAGGATTTCACTTTTGAACATAAAAATGCTTTTAGACTTATAATTACTTTACCATTTAGAGAACAATTGAAAAGTTTTAAACTTAACATTTTCATGGCTCTAGAAACGGCACAATTCAATCCAATCTCACCAAGACATTACCTACATTGATTAAAAATTGATATGTGAAAACAGGAAACTTAAACTCAGATTCTAAAACCGATTAAAAATAGAGTAGGAACAGTATTATGTTTCTAAATACGTCTTTCCCTACAATTTTGATATGGAAAAGTTAGAGAAATGTCAAGATATTTCAAGTCCCCTCAAGCAATAACGTGTCTTAACATTTTCATGGTAAAGTTCATCAATATCAAGCCTGTGAGAACAGTATGTGAAAAAAATCTTTTATTTCTCGAGTTTTATAACAATATTTTTTAAGAAAAGGCGTCAAAAACTAGCACCTCTATGTCAGGTATATTAATTAGCAAGTTTATCATTGAATTCTGAATTGAATTCCAAGCTACCCGTTTAACGAGATGTCAGGTACCTGTTGTAAAACAGTAGTGGTAATTTCATACCGGCCAGTCTCAGTTATATGCCTCGAGATAAGCAATACTACAGAAGGTTTCTCATACCCGTTGCTTTTTGAAATAACAGCTAGGGAAGAAAAAAATTAAAAAGACATCTGGTGCGGAAATATGTTCATTAGGTTACCATCATAACTGATGATTTGATGAAAACTCGCAAAAAATTCATTTTAAAATCCAATAATAATACGGTAAGTATAAATAATAGTAACTTGATGCTCATTTCATATTTGTTTCATGAGACACGTTATTAAAAATCATAAACAAATAGACAAGTATTTTATGTGTTCCAGTCTTCGCCATCATGAATCTTATCCGCTACTAAGAGTTATATATATATATATATATATATATATATATATATATATATATATATATACAGTAAGACCCCGCTTAGCGCTGTTTCGGTTTAGCGCTCTTTTATTTCAACCCGGAGATTCCACGAAATCGCTCGCAGCATACGGGGATTCCCCGAAATATTATGCAGCGATAGGTTTCAAATACATATCCGAAAGAGTGTACTTGTATTTCTTGTTTGGTGCGGTATTGTACAGACATATTTTTATTATTGGAAACATTTGTTGACATTATTGTAAGTAGGTATTAATTTACATATTTAAAACTATATTACAGTGTCAAATATTTTGAACTTTAGTTTTTTACTATGGGTGATAATGAAAAAGAAAAGAAAGCAACCAGAAAAAGCATTTCACTCAAAACTAAAATGGAAGTCATTAGAAGATTAGATTCTGGTGAAAGTCAAACTCTAATTAGTGCTTCATTGAATTTGCCAACTTCAACAATTAGGACCATCATGAAGAATAAAGAAAAAATACTGTCATCGGCAACTGCAACTACGTCAAGCTCTGCAACTAGAATCACCCGTTCTAGAAATAATATCATAGAGGAAATGGAAAAACGACTGTCTATATGGATTGACGACGAAATTGACCGCAATATGCCATTAAGCCAATCTATCATAATGGAAAAAGCTAGAAGAATTTTTAATTACATTCAGGCTGAGACAATTGACAAAAGTGAAACTTTCGTTGCTAGTCGAGGATGGTTTAATGGATTTAAACATCTAAATAACCTTCATAACATAAAGATTACAGGAGAAGCAGCAAGTGGTGATACAAAAGCGGCGGCTGAATTTCCAGCGATATTAAAAAAATAATTGAAGAAGGGAACTATCCTCCAGAATTGGTTTTTAATGTAGATGAAACAGGCTTGTTTTAAAAAAGAAGGCCGAAACGAACATTTCTATCTCCGTGAAGAGAAATGGGCACCAGGATTTAATGCTGCAAAAGATCGCTTAACCCTTCTACTAGGTGGTAACGCAAGCGGAGATTTTAAATTAAAACCATTACTAATTTACCATTCCAAAAACCCAAGAGCGATGAAAGGCATATCGAAATCAACTTTACCTGTAATTTGGGAGTCTAATAAAAAATCATGGATAACTGCGAAAATTTTCCAGGATTGGTTCACTGAACATTTCTGCCCGTCTGTTAAACTTTATTGCGAAATTAAAAAAAACTTGAACAAAAAAGCACTTCTGTTAATTGATAATGCTCCAAGCCACCCAACAAATTTATCAGACTTAACAACATGCATTCCAGTCGAAGTGGTTTTCTTGCCGCCTAACACAGCTGCCTTAATTCAACCAATGGACCAAGGCGTTATATCAAATTTTAAGGCGTATTACTTGCGGCGAACCTTTAAGCAAATGTTTGAAAAAACAGACGGAGAAGAGAACCAGTCCATTAGAGAATTTTGGAAAAACTACAACATCGTGGATGCTGTAGAAAACATAGGCCTTTCTTGGAATGAGGTAACAGAGAGATCTTTGAAAGGAGTATGGAAGACTATTTGGCTGGATTTAAGTAAGAGCGATGACGCTGGACACTCTGTCGATGTGGATGAAATAGTGGAAGAGATAGTGAAATTAACGAAGCAAACCGGTTTTGAAGGGGTAAATGTAGAAGATGTCGAAGAAATAATTCAAGAAGCAGCGGCTAGTCTTTCAAATGATGAGCTCAAGGAATTAACTGAACAAGAAGAAAACAAAAATGTTGACAGCAGTGATTCAGAAGAAGAGCAAAAAGAACTTTCGATGGCGTTTGTAAAAAGGAGTTTGTCTACCATAACTGAAATAATGGATAAATTCATTGAAAATGATCCGAATTTTGACAGGAGCTCAAAAGTAAGGCGTGGAGTTAGAGATGCTCTATCCGTTTATGAAGAACTTTTAAGAGAACAACGCAGAAGAAAAAGGCAAACAACATTAGATGCTTTTGTCACAAAAAGGCAGAACACTGAAAACGCGGAAGGCTAACTAAATACGACTGACTTAGAATTTTATTTGTTTTTTTAAAGAATATTCGATTTGTTATTTATATTTTGTTTTTATTTTTGCAAGAAATTATAATGTGGTATTAATTTGGGTTTAAGAAATAAATGTTTGGTTTTATTTTTATTAAAAAAACATACTTTTTAAATTTCATACCTAACCAATTTCCTAGCCATCTTCCCCTAACCCCAATATTTACATGTAAAGATAGCCTCGTTTAGCGCTGTTTCGCATTACGCTCTAATTTGATGGAACGTATTCCCCGCGTTAAGCGGGGTCTTACTGTATATAGATTTCGTACTAGCTTTTACCCATGACTTCATACATATGGGAATTTTGATGTGTATCTATGAGAACTGATAGTTTGATCACAGTATGAAATGTTATTAAACTGTATCATTATGGTGCTTTTAAAAACGATTTTCGTCAAAAAAATTTGTTTGCCGCCAAATTTTAGCGAAATGGCCGAATGTAGCGCAAACAGCAGCAATAGCGTTTCCAATCGTAAGGTTTCGATGAACGCTGCAACAAATAAACGGAAATAGAGAAAAGAATAAATAAGTGCAAAAAAAGGAATGGCACACGCACACAAAATAATAATCGAAAATAATGAAAGTAAGCAAAAGGAATACGTACAGGAGGGGAAAAAATCAAGCGAAGTACACAGAAAGGATCGAATTACTGTAACATAAAAAAAGAATGACGGCAATGTTAACACAAACAAAGAACTACCAAAAAATTATCAATCTCGCAAAGCGCCAAATATTTGTATATCAAAGTTTATCCCACACAAATAACCTAAAAACAATTTATTCACAGTGTGTACCTGAAATAAAACAAAACAACACACTGATTATTCAAAATCGTTTTGTTGATTACTCTGGCCAAAACTAAATCAAGTCCGCATCCGTTGAAAATACTGGTGTCGAAAATCAGAACGCACTGCGCATGCGGAAATTTTCTACGCCAGTAGGAGTAACGCGATACAGATTAGAAATTTTTAATTTCTTTTATTATGTTTTATTTTAATTCAAAAGTACTTCAGAATTTTTAGTTTTAAGTTCATCAAACAATAAAAAAATGAACGTAATCATTTGAAATAATCGATCAAAAATATGCTAAACCTAATCTCATTAGCGTGGGAAAAAAAGTCTCTCATTTGGATGTGGGAATATGAAGATTTTTGATTGGAAAATTAATTTTTATTAATAAAAAATTTACCACTCAATTAAATGGAATAAATAGTAGCCTATATTATATTCTATCCTATAATCTATTTCTGTGCTAAATTTCATCCTACTTCGTTCGGTTATTCTGGTGTGATTGATTAACGTCTTCCATCCTTTATCCAAACTTCCACATTTATAATAGTAGTATAGATGTATTTTCGAATACGAAATATTTTTCATATAGCTTTCATCATTTTATAGTTCTTGTGTTATGTTATGTTCGGATAGTCGGATAATAGAATCCCTCTGAATGGATTTCACGCAAAATTTGTTATAAATCTACAAATTTTATGTGAAGAATAGTTATAATATGTCTAGTTTAAAGCGTTTTTAAATTATTATGTTCATAAACAGTTAGACAGTTATATTTCCAAAAACGTGTTATATGGACTCAGGGAATCCGAAGCGAGATAATTCGTCAAAATCGCGTGTTAGAAGTTGTTGACGATCACAATATTTTCTCTTTCTATATTTTATATACGTTACTATAAAAATATTGAATGTGTACATATACTTTTATGTAGATATTGAGTGTTTATTGTTTCATGAAAATACTATCGTCTGTTTGATATAGAAGATAAAGATTGAAACAAATGGCTGATAATGAAAATGAGCAAAAGAAAAAGAGTATGATATTATAAAGACTACAACAAATCATGCCGGCATCCTAGCTGAGAGGTAGAGCGTCTACCTCGTGATCCGGGCGTCCAAGGCTCACATCCTGGCATGGTTGTTCTTCTACTACCTCTGAGATGCATGAATGTACCATGAAAAGGGGCTGTGCAAGCGAATGTGTGAGTTGTGAGTGTGTAGCTAAAGTCATAATCTTGGCTCTAGTTGGCGCTTCTTTAAAAAAAAGACGTTCATTCGGTTTAAAATCACTGACAGCTGCCAGCGCGCTTGTCCTTGGCAAGTGCCATTAATAACAACAACAAAAAATCATACTATTAAAATTTGAATGATATAAAATCTTTTTTTATCCATCCTAATTTAGATCTTTGCCAAATTATAGAAGAAAAAATATTTTTCTTTGAGCGGGGAGAGAAGTCTTTGAACATACTAAAACAATTCAATTTGAAAAAAAAAATATAAAATTAAATCAAAGATGCAAAATAAGGTTTCTTAGAATAACAATTTTTTGTTCCCTTTGACGGTGCAATGTTACTTCATAATTTTTAGAAATTATATTACGGGAAATTATGGACATTAAGTTAATCTAAGTTAAGTTAATATAGGTATTAAATAAAAACATTTCAGTTTAAAATTTAAAATTCGTGTTTAGAGTTGCATATAATTATTAGTACGACTAATTGTGAACTAGATTTCTCAGCTATAAATGATATAGATTTATCTAGATTCCACAGACACGCACACATGTCCTTATTCCAGATATCTATAAAGAATCTATGCAAGATCAAATCTAATTATTCCTATCTCTTCTATCTTGATATATTTATAAATATATATTATTTTCTGTATTTGGTTTTAGGATTGTTTAAAATCTTAAGGGCAAATATAAGGTTGTACGTATATGAAAAAGCAATTAATTATTCGTGATATCTATAAAGATTCTATGCAAGATCAATTCAAATTATTCCTATCTCTTCTATCTTGATATATTTATACATATATATTATTTACTGTACTTGGTTTTAGGATTTGTTTGAAATTTAGGTGCAAACATAAGGTTGTACATATATGACAAAGCAATTATTCCAGATATCTATAAAGATTCTATGCAAGATCAATTCAAATTATTCCTCTCTCTTCTATCTTGATATATTTATTCATATATATTATTTTCGGTATTTGGTTTTAGGATTTGTTTGAATTTTAGGTGCAAATGTAGAGTTGTACATGTATGAAAAAGCAATTATTCCAGATATCTATAAAAATTCTACGCAAGATTAATTCTAATTATTCCTATCTCTTCTATCTTTAAATTTAGCTACAATGATGTTCTTTCTACGTCTGCTCGCATTGCAGAGGCTCCTTATATCATGGCACCAAATTAAGATCGCATCTATCTCGGTCCCAAGAAAAACACTGACGATATTTTAACAACGAGACCCTCCTTTGAACTTGTCCGCCGCCGACCCGTTTACTGCTTGTGGGGCCTTCACCGGATATATCCAATTAGCCATCTCCTCCCCTGGAGAAAAATGAATTGATGTCTATTTCGGAAGAAGAAGAACAGAATCGACAAATGACAGAGGAAGGAGACGGTAGTTAAAAGAGAGCCGCCTCTCCTTCATCTCCTTCTCCCGCTTAAAAACTTCACCAAAAATATCCAAAAAATCTCGTCTCATCCTTTTCTTATGGAATGTTAATGACTGGGCGCTCGAGTTTCGAATGTTTCGGATTTTGGGCCTGCCGTGAGAAAAGCACGGTTACAGTGAAAAATGGTGGATATCGGGGGGTGATATCCATGAGAGAGAGGGGGATTTTTTTCTTCTTTTGTTGTTTATTTGACTTCTTTTTTTTAATTCTTTTTTGAAGAGCTGGGGTTTATTAGCTGAGAAAAACAGCTGTTGCGGTTGTGTCGGTTTAATGATGATGGAGGGCGAGGGGATGAGTTTGTTACGGAGTGTTGTGTCGTTTTATTCCGGGTCACATGTAAGGGTGTTCCGGGATAAGTCTTGGAAGATTTAGTGGGAAGGAATAGCGGAGTTCAGAAAATGCCGGTACTAGAGTTCGTCCTGGGCTAAGTTATTTTGCAAGTTAATAAGGGCAGGAAATGATGTGAACAGCAAATTAATATTTAAAATGTTTACTTTTAACTTATATTGCACAAAAATAGAAATCCTTGGAAATTTTTAATGATGATCAGAAAGGGCCTTATTTGTACATCGTATCATTAAATTATCCGACAAGACCAACAACAGATAAAATTATTTTGAAGCGGTTTAAAAGTAGAATGAATTTTCCAGATGAGATTATGAAATATATTCATAACCTTGAGTTGTTGTTTTTATAATGTGCACATACAAAATATACTTGTCAATCTTTAATGTTAACCATAGAATGAATACATTTATAAAACATTTTGCATGCCCCTAGAATTCTTTTAAACTAGTGGGTATGTAGCGCTGTTATATTCAGTTCATAAAGATAGGTTATAAGAACATTATTAATGATTAATCAGAAGGTCGCATGTTCAAATCACGTCCGGGTCACCAATTGTAGCGTTGTTATGTTCAGTTTATAAAGATAGGTTGTAAGAACATTATTATAATTTCAGAATGGTTAATCAGAAGGTTGCGTGTTCAAATCACGTCCGGGTCACCAATTGGAGCGCTGTTATATTCAGTCCATAAAGATAGGTTATAAGAACATTATTATAATTTCAGAAAGATTAATGCAGATTATATTTCATATTAACCCTTTGCACTCGATGGCTCTTCTTCGGCATCATTCAGGACGGGGCATCATTTTGAGGTTTTATTATTTTTATTTTTCAATTTTGATTATTGAAAATACCTACATAATGGTAAAAAGACGGATAAATTCAATTTTAACACACACACACAAATTTGGAGCAATAAACAAGCCTTTTTATTTTGAATAATTATGCATCAAATTACTTTTCCGATACGGCCGGGCGCCGTATCGGCGCCGCTCGAGTGCAAATGGTTAAAAAGAAGCGAAACTATATCATGTCAACATCATTTTTATTCCAACAACAAACGACAAGTGTTGCCAATTCTTTTTGAACAAACTTGTGAAAACAAAGATAATTATAATACACAGATATAGCTGCTACAGGTAGTAGAGTAAACTATAGTAAGCGACTCAAAAGTAGAACGGAATTTCTATATAATATTGGGATATCTGTTTATAGCTTTGTGTTGCTTACTTGCATTGCATTAATTTGAAGAAATACTGGAAAATCTTTAATTTTAAATACAAAATATCTACATTTACGAAGGGTTTTGTTTGACATCAGAATTTCTTCGAAATAGTGAACACTTGAGAAAATGATATAGCACGGTTTAAAAGTAGAATTATATTTTCGAATGAAAATATGACATCTGTTTATGGTCTTGTGTTGTTTACTTGTATGGCACAAATTTGAAATATACCTGAAATTTTTTAATATTAAATACAAAATACTTGTATTTACGAATGTTTTTGTTATGCATTAGAGTTACTTCAAAATAGAAAACAGACGAGTAAATGATATTAAATGGTTTAAAAACGAAAAGAAAATGAAACGTTATGAAGATAATTTATGATCTTGTGATGTTTACTTATATTACACAAATTTGAAAAATACGAGAAATACTTTATAATCAAGCATAGAATTAAAATATTTACGAATCTTTCTGTCTTTCAGCTTTAGTTTTTTTTTAAAAAGTGAGTAATAAATTAATTTATATTCAACGATTCAAAAATAAAAAGAAATTTCTGTACGAGATTATGGTCTATTTATGGTTTTGTGCTGTTTACTTGCACTGCAAAAGTTCAAAAAATCACTGAAAATTTTTAATATTAAACCTAAAATATGTATAATTACAGCCATTTTAATGTATAACTAGAATTTTTTCGGAATTGTTTGCAGTAAAAAAGATTATATTAAATGGGGTAAAACAAGGTAGAAATTTCTATGTGATATCATTAGATCTATTTATAGTTTTGTACAATTTGATTGCACTGAACTAACCGGAAAAAATACCTGAAAATTTTTAATATTAAATGCTTAATACCTATATTTACGAATGTTGACATGTATTTGTCAATTTTTTGTTAGACAATCTTTTTGAAATACTACTTATTTATACAGCACTAATTCAAAAAATAGCTTAAAATCTTTAATATTAAACGCAAAATGCCTTATTTACGAATGTTTTAGTTTGACATTATAATTCTTTCAAAATATTGCTTATTTAAACAACACTAATACGAACAAACCCAGATCATCTTTAATATTAGAAAAAAATTACATGTATCAGTATATCTTTTTTGCCTATCATTAGAGCTACTTTGAAACGGTAAGCAGTAGAGAAAATAACATTCAAACAATAGAGACAATAACTTTACAAGCAATCCTAAGTTTCTTAGTTCAATCAGTGTATACTATTATCGAACCACGGCGAATCAATCGATATAAGTCAAAGGTGGTGGTTGTTGTTGTTACTTATAGCACTTGCCATGGACAAGCCCCCAGCTGAAACAGCAGTAGATTTAAGCCGAAAGGAGTGTCTCTTGTTTTTGAAGTGGCGCCAACTAGGGCCAAGAGTAGAACTTAGATACACACTCACCACATTCGCTTGCACAACCCCTTTTTAAAGGGGAGGGCACAGTCGCAAAACTCACAGATAGAACACAGAAGGACAACCATGCCCAAACCAGGACTTTCAGAACACGAAGAAGACGCACTACCTCTGTGCCAGAGAGTCGGCATAAGTCAAAGATTATATATATATATATATATATATATAAACTCAAGGTAATCTTCATTAAGAAGAATGTCAGGAACTCAGAGTGAAGCATAAGCTAATGCACAGTAATTTTGTTCCATAACGATTAATACAAACAATTTTTTGACAAGTTACCTACAAAAGAACTATTTTTCGCAGTTTCTAGTTTTTGTGCAATTTTATCAAATAAGAAACGACTCTACTTTGATTGATGATGAACTGTCCACTTTACAACGGAAGGGAGGGTGCAGTAGCTTTTGAGGGTATGGACACCTGAGTACCTGAGAGCAAAAGTCTACCTTCTAGCTCATATGAAGATGACACACATCATATTCGCTTGCACAGCTTCTTTTTACAAGGGGCACATTCACGCGACTCACAGATAGAAAATAGAACACAGATAGAACAAACATGCCAAAACCGGGACTCGAACCCAGGACACCCAGATCACGAGGAAGACGCGCTACCTCGGTGCCAGGACGCCGGCACTGTATTGATTATCAATTCTTAATTGTTGCAAAACTGGTGATTGGTTTCAAATTCAAAGAATTCTGGTTGGATTATATTTTAGTCTCTTAATGATAGCAAATATTTTTTTAATCACTTGATTCCCGAGATGAATTTACTACCGTAAAAGGAATTCAACAACAACAAATAAAAGCGATAAAAAGATTAATTTTTTAAACATTTGAGATAAATTAAATATGAGCTGCACTGCTTAGTTTCCAAGTTTTACTGAACAATTTTTGTAATCAAAAGTTTTGTTAAAATTTTTGAAATAAAAAATTACTTATATATTGATGTTATTATAAATTTTTTAAAAAAATAATTGCAATTATTATTAAAAATGTTTTGAATTATTGAATTACGATTTAAATACCTAAAATAACTGAT
>JAOUZG010037474.1:507088-520858 GCA_026289955.1 Argiope argentata
TAAAAAAAAATTCTATTACATTATACTCCCTAATATCCGGCTTCCGTTGGCCTAGCAATAAAAATGTTAGTTAAAATTTTCAGTAACATCATACTCCCAAGTATCCGGTTCACGACTATTCGGTTTCTGTTGGTCTGGCGATAGAAATGTTAGTTAAAAATTTCAATAACATTACACTCCTGAGTATCCGGTTTTTGACTATCCGACTTCCGTTGGTCTGGCAATAGAAATGATAGTTAAAATTTTCAATAACATTACACTTCCGAGTATCCGGTTCATGACTATCCGGCTTCCGTTGGTCTGGCAATAAAAATAATCAAAAATTTCAATAACACTACACTCCCGAATATCCGATTCTAGACTATCCGGCTTTAGTTGGTCTGGCAATAGAAATGGCTGTTAAAAATTTCAATAACATTACACTTCCGAGTATCCGGTTCATGACTATCCGGCTTCCATACTATTCAGCTTAGTTTCCTGTTACATAAATTAAATGAGAAATTCAAGACGTTGAATTGGCAACATTGCCAAGGCGTTGGAAAAGGGAGTCTGCTACGATCTTCCTACATGTCGTGTTTAAAATACAAGTTGTAACAGGTAAAGAACAGTGTTCTTCTCATTATATAACTGCATAGAACGAATTTACAAATACTGCAATAATACTGCAATTTACGAATACGTACAGCATTCGTAAATTGTTCTTGGAGTATACTTAATGTTTTTTTAAGAGTGCCACAGTGAAGATTTCAGAATTTAAGCTAAAATTTGAACAGTTTATATCCTTCAATTTGCTTTTTTTTCTAACAAATTGTTGAAACATACAGTACATAAGATAAAGATATATAAACTACCAGTAGCTTTCAATTTCAACTCGAAACGTTACCGCCAACCTCTTTTATGATTCACTCGGTAGAGACCATGTTCATATTTTACATAATTTGAGATAAATGGTGGTATTAGTACTCAATAAGAAAATATGTATTATAAACAGGACAATTTTCATATTAAAACTGTCTTCTGGTATTGTGTGCAAAGCAGTGAGTTTAAAGAAGCCCGGCCTATCCGACTTTTTTCTTTTCCGGCCTACTCATCCACCACATTAGGCCAGAAAATTTGGGAGTCTCTCTAAATATTTCATGTATTGAAACCATGGGTTCTTCAGAAAGATACATTAAAATTTTAATTGACACATAACTGTATTATCAAATATTGAAAGTTATTATTTTAAAAGCCTTAAACTATTTTGTTCATTCTACAATGAAATTCACCTAAGTATTTTTTTAGAAATTTTTAAAATAAGTGTTATTTAAAATTTTTTCCTTATTTCTTGGTTCTGAAATAAAAACTTAAAATTCGAACGTTTTACTAAAAACATGTATTTTTCTGAAATCTACAAAAAAAATATTCATATCGGGTTTTTCAACATTGAGAAAAAGGCCAAGGTGATATATAGTTGCAATACTGAAAAAGATTTTTTTTTATTTCAAAAATGAAATAAGTTTTGTAAAACACATTTAAATTACTTTAAAAAATTGATTAAGAATAGTAAAAGCATAAAAAGTAGAAACGGCTAATAGATAATATTTCGAATTCTAAAATAATATAAAAATAATTTTTTCGCTATAATATTTTTGGAAGTTATCACTGATAAAAGTTAAAATTTCCTTATTTTAAATTAATTAAAATTTCTTATTCAAATCTCAAAAATAATATTTTTGAAGTGATTTATAGAATAAAAGAATTTCATATTTTACAATTAATTCTACATAGCATAACGGAAATGTTTTCTTATGAATTAATTTAATTACTACAATAATCTCATATTAATGCATGCCATTAACAGTAAAATATGCATTTTATTATTATCGAAGTGAAATTCTTACTTTCATTTTAATAAATATTTAATAAATCAATGACAAATTAACTATGAGATCCTAGAAAAAGAAGACACTTTTCGCTCATTATAGGATTTGCTTTTCTAATTTTCAAATTACTTAGATTATAGGCATATTATTTGATTTCCACACTTTAGCAAAAACATTATTAGAATTTTAAGACGTTCTATTCAATGAAAAAGCATAGGCGTGGAACATAACTTTTAGCTATAAATAATTAACACAATAATTCCATTATTTGATCAATTATTTTTAAGCTTTAGATAGCGGCACGTAAAAAGTTCTAATTGTGTCGCTTGAATTGAGAGAAAAGTTCGAATTAATGTGGTTTATTTTTTTTAATTGGGATAATTTTAGAACAAGTAATCTCATGATCAATGCTGAAGGGAAAAAAAGGAAATCATTCCATTGTGAACGTAATTTACAATGGCATAAAAATAGTATTAAAAGTTCAATACCTTAATGAGAATGAAATAGAATAAATGATAATAATTTATAAAATCAAGCAAAATTAAGTGCATTTTTAGAAACGTAAAAAGAAAAAAAGATAAAGAAGAATTATTACGGCATTTCTCGACAATTACCAAAAATTCGCTAACTCATTAAAATATTTTAAAGCGAATGCATCAACTCTTTTAATTGCTCGCAAATATAATCTCGAATAAATTACTTTCCATTTTTTTCAGTAATTATCTTTTTAAGCCTCTTTTTTTATATCCATTTCTCAATTCTCTACTTTTAAAATTCAGGAAACTGTAACCGCTTGTAAAACTAACATCAGCAAATACTTGGAGATTTGTTCTAAACTCTTACTGTTTTTAATTGAAGTAAATAAAGAACTTGTTTTATTTAAAAAGATCGTAACCGAAGGAATGCATAGAATTCCCCAGGTAATAGTGAAGGGGAAAAAAATTAAATTTTTGTGCATAAAAATTTAAAAGCATTAAATTTTCGGGTCACTAGAATATGAAAGAATGTTTTAATTTTTTTCCCGCGCTTTTCTTGTAAGCCTCTGGCTATAAAACGATTGTTTAACGCTAGTCTTTAATTCCGTTATGAATAATGCAATTACGGATTTAATGACAGCGGTTTTAATGAAATGGGTTCCTGTTTACACAATTAAGCAGCCTCGGTCGAACGAAAAAAAAAACACTTAGGCGAATAGATAAAAAAAATCTCCATAATTGGATATTTTCTTAGTCATTTAGCGCCAGATATGATGGCCTTCATTAAAGTTAAATTAGAATTTTTTTTACCCGTACTTACTGTCTCAGTTTGGTAAGTAAAAACCCCCGACACTTTGGTCAATAATAGTTCCAGCACAGCTATGGACGTCATATGAGAAGATGTGTTTAAATTATAAAAAAATAAAGTTATCAACTTGTCACGCTTTTAGAGCAAGAGCTTGTTAAGAATGTTTAATTAATAACCTTCTTGAGAAATGTAAAGAAAAAAAATGATCTTGTTATAACGTTCATTAAAGTCTTTGGAAGGGGAAAAAAGTTTTTATAAAAACCCTCCTTCGTTCAGTAAATGTATACTTAGCTTTGTATAAAGAAGCAAGACGCATCAAATTGCATCAACAGGTTTAAGCTTCAGCTTATAACGATGGTATTGGTTATTGCATTTTTTTTAAGGATTGAAAGAAAATATATGTATAAAAAAAGGAAAAAAAAACGCGAAAGGAAGTCGTTTCATTTGTTAAAAATCAGCTTGACATGAAGATTATAATAGTGTTTCAATCGCAAAAGGAAAAAAAATTGTTTCTTGGAATTGGAAATTTAATACATGATAAACAATTCACTATCGAAAAAGGAAAAAAAATATTCATCATTAAAAAAGTCAGTGAAAAAAGTGAAGCAAAACAACGCATTAAATGTCCGCAATTTTAATGATTATATATACTTTTCCCGAAAAGCAATATTTATTATTTTCAGTTCAAATTTGTTCCATATTTTAATCCAAATAGAACCTTCAGACCAATTAAAAAATAATAAGATAAACTATTTATTACCAAAAGTGCAAATAATAAAAATTAATCGCTATTTCTTTTAAAATGGTGGCCTATTTTTTAGGTTATAAAATTAAAAAAAAATAACCGCCAAGTTTCGCCAGTTTTTACTTTTATTTAATATGTTTTATTTTATGTTTATCGAAAGGAAATATGAGACCGATTTCTCTTTCCATTTCTGTTGCATAATATCAAACATTTTTTTTTATCTTTTTCTATATATACTTAACATAAAAAAACTGGAGATTATTCTAAATTTATTTTTGATTCCATATATTTGGCGCTATCACCAATTAATATTTTTGAAAATTTAATAAAAAGTTTTCCTAATATTTAAAATGATGATTTATGAAATATATTTAATATTAAAAATCAGAAATGTTTTTTAAAAGAAAGTCTATAAATAAAAAATATACATATAAATAAATAAAGTATTTAAAGTTTGAACAGTGATAGCTATATATTAAGACGATTAAGTTTTAATAAATAATATAATAAAAAAGAACCTTTTTAAGAATTTATAAAAAACTAAAAATTTATTATTTTTGTAATTTAAGAAGTCTACTAATTTTTTCCTCTTCGGCTGACTTCTGGATGATATTTACGGAGTCATTAGATTAATTAAAGAATCATTTTCGTGCAGAATTTTTAAATATCATGCTTAATACGTTGTACGAAAGCTGCAAAATTAGAGCAAAGTTTCAAAATAAGGTCTATGAAAAAGATCTACAAAAAAAGGTATAAAGATTTTAACAAATATATAGCCTAGCGCTATCCGCTATTCATCCTACAGATGTTTATGATTTTTTATTTCGACTCTACTTTCTTTCATATAAAAATATTTGCATTATGAAGCATTTATTTTTTTTTTTAGAAATTACTTTTCAAAAAATAATAATCGGTTGATTTTTTTGAAACTTTATGCAGACGATATTTTTTATGAGGGATAAATTATTATTAATTACATAATATAAAGCATCTTATTTAATATTTATTTTGGACGAGTATTATTTAGTCAAATGAGCGAAGGTGAAAGTGAATATGGAGACGAAGAACATGATACTTTTATCTGCTGGATTACCATTTCAACATTTACATATAATTGTAATGGCCAAACTACTAGGAATTTATATCATGTATTGGTTACTTAATATGTTTCAGCTGCTGTAAACTTCAAACATGGATTTGAAATATAAAACTTTAAGGTATTTATGGATTAAATATCTTTTATTAATTAAAGTCTCTTAATTAATAATTTTTTAAGTCATGTTAATTTAAAACGAGTCACCTCTTGGTTGGAATTTTTCGAGAATTTATCACGGTGGCCGTAAAAGTAAACATGTATCTGAAATTCTAATTGTGAATAGAATGTGTAAATTGAGTATTTGATATCTTCTGTAAAGAAAAAAATGGTCTGAAAAGTTTTTTGTAATGTGTTACATTAAAAGAATATTTATATTATTTCTGTTTTTATAAATGTCTTAATATTAAAAAAAGCCTATTTACAGATATTATTAAGATTTTAAATATGTAATTCGACAAATATGTTCAAAAAAGGTTATATTTCTCTGAGAAAGTTAGATTAGGTTGAATTTAGAGGTACCAAATCTGACAAGTAATTAAATTCAGATATTAAGTTCCTAAGAAATTAATTTCCTTGGTTGCTAAGAAATTTATTAATTCTTAATTTATTTTTAGTTAAAAATCAATCAAAAATTAATATGTTTCTGCAATAATTTAGAAGCATATTAATGTCCAATTTTATATCACTTTAAGATCTAAAAAAATAACCTTTCAATTATATTTATTTCCTTTTACTTCAATTTATTTTATTAAATAAAATTTTTAAAATGAATCATAAATTGTTTCGTGCAAATAAATTTTTAACATTCACATTTTACAAAAACTGAACTAATTAATTAGGGAATTGCATTATCAAATATTAATATATAATTTTAATAACTATTGAATTTATTTTTCAAATTATTTAATTTTCAAAGCCTGAGTATTTTTGTTCCGAATTTCATTACAGCAACTTTCCATTAGTATTATTTTTGATAAATTAATACTAAGAATAAATGAAAACTATGAAATACTTTCTCAGAAGTGTAAATAAAATAAATATTGGTTTGTAACGAGCTAAAATTATCTCGCCTCAATATCTTGCACTAATGGTTCAAATTCCATGTGTGTGTTTCTGTAGATATAAAAATACATCAATTTTATGTCTGTATCAGTTTTAATATCAGTAGATATAAAAATACAGAGTATAATAAATTCTTCATTTTAAAATGGCTTTTTGTAAGTGGATAAATAAAGCATTTCAAAAGAATAGATTTTGTCCGAATGGAATATTTCTAGAGCTTCAAATAAAAAGAGAACTATAAAAATTTGTATCTTGGATTTATAATCATGAATTACTTCACTTAGGAAATAATAAAATTAAAAATAACTAGCCTGGCATTTAGAACATAGAATAAACTAAATATAATAATTTAAGAAGTTCTTTTTTAGAATTACAGTTTCAGATATTCAAAAATGCTCTCGAGGAAGAAATTTCTTTAATTTAGAAACTTTTAGATGCAAAATCTAGTGTAAACAACATGTATAAGATCAATAAAAAAGGAAATGTATTCTTTTTTTAAATATATATTATAAGAATTTCAGTGCATTAGATTCAAGATCACTTATTTGAAGAAGTCAACATCAGATAAAATGTTCTCTCTGAATGATACTTTAGATGTTCATAAGAAATACAGAATTGAATCGAAAGCGGAGAAGTTTTATATACGAATTAAAAGTGGAAAGAAAGAAAAATAAATAATAGTGATAAAAATGACAAGCTTCTGATGTTCTTTTCTAGACTTGTCAGAAATCGATTTGATCTTAAGATGAGTCGATCTTCAAAATCTCACAAGATAAATATCAAGTAAAAAAAAGTAGAATTTTGTAAATAGTGAATTCATTGAGTTGGATTCTTTGTGAAAATTACACAGAAAGTTTCTACGAAGCCTAATTTTTTTTTTACTTTAAAAATTTCGGAGTTTTAAAACTATGAAGCTTTTGTGCGTTTGAAGTTTTTGGTTCCGATATCTTTTCCAATAAAGATGGAATGAAGAAAAAGAAAAACATTCGACAAGGAATCTTTAAAGAAATAGCTTTGATCATTCTTTAACAAACCCAATATTCCTTTTGAAATAAATTGAGATACAAAACTAAGGGTTTCTTATTGTTTTTCTACTTTCATATCTATTTTTAGAGGTGAAAATAATTGTTTATTCCATTGAAAAATTAATAATTGCAGTCTTAAAGCATCCCTCTTTTGTATATAATCGTAAATAAATCTTTATATTCTAAATTTTAAAATACGATAAATTAATTGACTGTTTTCTATTTAAAAGAAATTCGCTACTTTTAAGAGTTGAAAGATATCTTTCATTCAAAAATTCTTTTGAAAAATGAATAATTAGATCATCTGATTTCAAAGACAACTTCAAATCTAATAACTGGTGCTAATTTTTTAAAATTAATACAAGGATTCTCTCTATATATATTGGATATTGTATTATTATTATAAAAACTAAGAAATTTAAATTGCTGATAGTAAATACTGAGAAATAGTAATAAATATTTTAGGAAAAAGGAATTAACATTCTTTCATATTTGACACGCCTTCTTGTTTTGATTATCAAACGACATTTTCAGCGATGAAACTTTTTTTATCATTCTTCTAAAGTTTTTAAGAATGCATAGATAAATTACATATAGATTCTATTCAGTTTTCCATAAGAGAATATGATTTATTTTTCTAATTTTCAGTGAAAAAAGTTTATTATTAGGATTGATGCTTTAAAGTTGTTGAATTGGGATATGTTCTTTCATTTATAAAGGCACTAAATATTCCATCCACTTATCCAAATAAATAGGATGTCAAAATGACGGGGATTTTTCTCTCTCTCGTTTGCTTTTTTTAAAAAGTTTTGTATTGTAGAGGGAATCAAATAATGCTACTTTTAGTTTAAAAGATGTTACTTTTTAAAGAAGCTTTACAAAAAAGAGCATTAATTTTCAAAACAATAGCTTTTTGAACAGATTGGTATGGATTTTGCTCAAAATTTGAACGAAAACTACAAATTTTGTCTTAGTCAACGTGTCAAATTTTATCTATTGTATTCCAAGTAATTTTGTGTTATTGTGTCTACGAACATAAATACATAAGGTTAAGTAGACATAGAGCTGAAATTATGTTTTTCGAACTCATGAACATTTGGGGAATGGCGATTCGAAAAAATCGCAGGTTCGAATTTTTTGACGATTACAAAACGTTGTACTTCATTTACAACTAAGGAGAAAAATCACAGAGGTAGCGAGTCTTCCTCGTGATCTGGATGTCCCGAGTGCGAGTCCCAGTTAGGGCATGGTTGTTCTTATGTGTTCTATCTGTGAGGCGTGTGAATGTGTCCCCCTATAAAAAGGGGATGTGAAAGCGAATTTAATTTGTTTTATTAATAGTCGAATATAAACATTGTTCAGTAACTCGTTCCAAGAAATAAATGAATTAAGTGACAGATAGAAAACTCATGATCTTGAATTACAGTTGATAACGTTCTTCAATTTCGTTATAGTCAATTATAAATTATTTAGATTCTTCGTTTTCTCAGAAAAATAAAACACAGAAAAACGAAACTGCATCAACTGAGAAGTTACATTTCACCAAGAAGCACTTTTTGATAAAGAAGTAGATGGTGGAAAATGATCAACCCTCAGCATACTTATTTAAAAAAAAAACCCTTAATGGTGATAGGTCTGTTTTTGCCGCCATCCTGGTACAGAAGTAGCGAGTCTTCCTCGTGATATGGGAGTTCCGGGTAAGAGTCCCGGCTAGTGTATGGTTGCTCTTCTGTGTTCTATCTGTGAGGCATCTGAATTTGCCCCCTTTAAAAAGGGGCTATGCAAGATAATTTGATTAGTGTGTAGCTAAAGCCGTACTCTTAGCCCTGGTTAATTCTACTTCAAACAAGAGATGCTTATTTAGGCTTAAATCCACTGATGCATCAGCGAGCCTTTTCAAGGCAGGTGTTATTAGTAAAAACCAAAACTAAGTGGAAAAAGATCCAACTTTACAACAACAACAACAACGGATATTTTATGAATACAGCATTTTAAACTTAAACATTCATTTGGGATCTGCTGGTAACAATTGATTATATTATCGCTTTATAATCATCATTATTTTTATTGAAAAAAAAATGTAAATATTCCTTTTTTTAACAATAACTTATTAAACGTAATAAAATCAAGGGCAACATTTTTTTTGAACGATGATACCTCTTTCACACTTAGATAATCATGACATACCAGAACAGAAAAAGATCTGTTTGGACTCAGAAATACCCGATTCATTCCCTCATTCCTTTAAAACACCCCATATTAATCCCGACATGCTTTTCAACAGGTCAGATCAGTCCCATGTATATGAAACCCAATTATAGAGGAATCCTCTTTAAAATCTGATCCGTCGAAGTCGCATCGCTTTTTAATGGAGCGTCCGTCGTCCACAACGAGAAGAGTTGAGCTGTCCGTCGCCTTCTGCACCGGGGAGACAATCTGTGTCCCCCCGGCGGGGATTGATTGATATCGCTTAATAACGCGGATTGAAATTAATTACGCACGCGGCAAAGCGCGGCCCGCCGAATCTAATGAGATTCGTGACACAAAACTTAATTAAAATTATCGAATCACGCGAGTAGTGCCTAGCACCGGCTCCCTCACCCCCCCCTTCTCTCCTGCCCCCAGTTTGCTCAGAAAGATAAAACGGGTTGCGAAGAGAATGCCAAAGAAAGTGAATAAATAAACAACGACTTGTTTTCTTCTTTCTTTGTTGCTCTCGCAAGGAAGATACTTTAAACTGTTGGCGAGTTTGCATTTGCAAATGTGTTGCGAGTGTGGATAGGGTGGAAAGGTCAGGTACTCAGAGGACATAATGATGTTTTTTTTTAAATTTTCCGAGAACATGACCCTAAATGGGATGTAGTGAAGGTGATTTAAAATAATAACGGGAAGAGGAACTCACCAGAAACTTTCTTGCATACTCTGAGATTAATGTTATTCCCATCTTCCTACTGTGAGAAACGGTTGTAGACGGATTCCTATAGAAAGACTACATATTTCAATGTTACTCATGAGAATGGCTTCGAGAAAATTCCTTCAGTTCTTTACCGATCATGATCCCTATATCATATATATTATTTTGCCATGTTATCTTATCAACAGGATAGAGTAATTTTATTTTTATTTATTTACCGACAGTAGTACTTAAAAGTACCATTTAAATACGGTTGATATTTTCGCAGTATGACAATTTTTTTTTCTGACAAAATTTGAAAGAACACGAAGAACGTTTGCTCAATAGAAAATAGTAGATATCATCTAAGAAATAACATAAAAAATGTATTATTATTAATTTAATTAATTAAATTATTTTAATTAAGTTTTTTTCTCTTTTTCCTGGGTTTTTTTCTGTACCAGAACTTAACTACTTGTTCAAAAGTTAATTTGAAAAATTAATCATATATTAAAATAATTCGGTAAATAAAGGGATAAAGGGCTTAAAATAGTTTGATAGAAATGCAAAAATCTCGGATTAATTCGTAAATTGCCCTTCCAACTCAAAAAATTTAAAATTTGGGAGCATTTGGTGGGTGTTGGGGATATGTAGAAATTTTAATTTCGCTATCACTTTTTTTCAATTGCTACTATTAGCTCACACTCTCCCTATATATATATATTCTGTTCAAATTTTCAATCGTTAATAAAATACTTTCTATTCCTCCAATTAAGCTCAAATAAATTTTTAAAAACTTGTAGTAGTGGGTGACATTTGATACTAATGCAGTTTTTTCAAATATTAATTCATTAATTTTTATTGATTAATTGAAAACTTATTTTCTCACCTTTACAGTAGTTGCAATTGTTAGGTCGAAATAGCCTGTTAGGTAGGGAATTAGATTCGCATCCTTTGTGCTGCGCGTACGAACCTGGTCGCAAAATTCTCCATGTTGGGAGTTATACCACTGGGGGTATTGAGCCAAAGGTGATCGCTATTCGGATGCTCAGGGGTCCATACCTCCAGAAGCTACTACACCCCTCCTTCCGTTGTAAATCTGATCATGAGAATAAAATTGTAATTATTTAATAAAAAGTAAATAAAATAAAATTTTTCCTAACATCTTAACTTTTTCCTAATATCCAAAGTAGGAAATGATTTTAAAAAAAATTGTTTTTATATCACTTGTTAATATTGAAGATTAAAAAAAATCCAATAAATTAAATTATTGATTTGTTAAGACAAGCAACTTCTGCATTTAAAATTTTTCAACAGTTGCAATATCTTAGAAGGCAGCGGCTGAAAATTGATTTTGAAGCTTTAATTTTGACTCTTTCTAATATTTATGTTTCTAGATAGTAATTTAGATGTAAAAAAATCTATCTCTCCCCAGCTTATCTCAGGATTTTATTTTTAATTTTTAAATGTGGGTGTCGCCAGTTTCTGCTCTCAGAAAATAGAAAAGTAAAAGTTTCGGAGGATTTAATGATGGTTTCTAATTTTTCGAAAATACAATTCCAAGTGAGATGAGCTGATTAGAAATAAAAAAGTGCGCTGAAACTTTCTTTATACTCTAAGACTGGTTTCTAATACTGGTAAAAGCAGGCAAAAATATTTTTTGTCGGTAAATTTTGGATACATTAAAACCTTTTAACCAAAACAACATCAGGTTCTCACATGATAATATATAAATCGATCAAAACATACATATTATTGAAACTACTAGAATTATTGAGAAGTTATTAAAATTGTATAACACCTATCATGATCTACAACTATGTACCAAGCATAAAATGCTTATTTATTACAAACCACTTTAATCACAAAATCCTATATTCGTTCAAAAATCCCGCGACAGCGCAACTATTTGTCTTAAGATCCGATGAATATCAAACTAGGAAATTATCGCCAATAATATCTTAACAATGTGCAATTAATATTCAAAGGACCCATCTCCATATTTTCCGAAGCGAGATGTTACGAAAAACCATCATTGCCAGAGCTGAGCCAAGTGGCCCAATTTGGCGGGGCGAGTCTGAATCTGCGCCAACTCACTTCCACAACGGTCCCTCAAAAAATAACTGAATGAGAGAATTAGGCGTCCCACCACCAAAAAAATACCAAGACATCGCGGCTGCCTCTAGAAGGAAGCCCGGGAAGGGGTAAATTGGCGACTGACGATAGCAAGGGGTGGGGGAGACCGGGTAAGAAGAGGCTGCAGCAACTATGGGAAAGAAGCAGTTCGTTTGGCACGAATGGTTTATCATGAGCAGCTGATGTAATTACAGGAAACGTGATTACAGTAAAAATACCATGTGTACCAGGGACTGGGGGGCGGGGGCAGGCGGGTCGACATTTGGTAATTTGGTGTGTTCAGAGAAAAGCGCCCTGTTGTCGTAATTAGGGTCAGACAGACAGACGGAGGGGTTGGCAAGAATTTTTCTTTATCACCTAGGCGTAATTACTAATCAGACGAATTGAAAGGAGAGGAAGTGTATACACCTACCGGTTTGATGGGATGGGGTCTAGGTGAGGATGGTTCTGGTCCACGCACGCGAGCGATTGAGTGATGATTGCAAGAACGGAGAGAGAGAGGGTTTTGATTGGAGGGTTCTTTTAAGGCAACTTGCAGAAGCCACTGCATGGACGATGGAGATGTTTGTTTATTAGCAGAGGACTTTGGTGGTTAATGAAGTTGAGTTCATCAGAGTCTGTGCGCTTGGATGTGAGGAGCAACTTGTTAGAGATGCAAGGTAGAGGATTTTCGGTGCCTAGGGAGGGAGTAGTGGCTTGAATAAGAATAAAGACTTTCAAGGATAATTTTAAATTAACTTTTAATCAATCAAAAAAATGAATAAATCTTACATAAAGATATTTTTGATGTATAAATATATAGAATTATTTGTATGCCTTTATTGAATTAGACTTGGAGGGAAATGCACATAATCTTTCTTTTCTTCTTTAAAAATCCCCATAAGCCAACGCATACCAAAAATCAACTGTCTTATGACCCAATACAATAATGAGTAAATAAGGGCTTGTGAGCCATGGATCAAATTGAGGACCTTCGCAGTAAAAGCCAATTTGACAGTTCTTTAACATGTGAATAACAAGATACCTACTATACAATTTGTTTTTAAAAAATGAGGCTCTTTAAAGAAACTATTGATAATTGACTCTGTTGACTAATGAGCTTGCTGACCACTGACCCAATTGATATGGATTATTATTTGGTTACAATTACAAATTTGGTCTGATCTCATAACTATATTCAAACCAGCTCTAATTAATTGGCCTAATAATTAAATATGAAAGGGAAAAGAAAGTCGAGGTCGTTTTAATTGATGATTTAATCAGTTAAAATTGCCTCTTTTGATATATTTCATTTAGTTGACTTACTGATAACATATAACCAAGGCAAATGACCTGAAGACCTACATCTAAACTGTAAAACCAAACTTTCACTCGCACCAACAGCTTTCATAAACCTTAAATTTTTTAAATTTGATATTTGTTGAAAATTTTCAAGAACTTCAAGAAGCTTTGAGCCAAGGTTTGTTTTAAAATTTTCAACAGCAAACAATGTGCGTACTATGAAAGCGTTTGTCTATTTGGGTAAAAAACACAAACGAAGTATCCAGCTTGAAAAGCTCGCGAATACAGCACCAGTCCAGCAATGCCTCAGAAAAGACATTAATGTCTTTTTTTATCAAAACTTGATAGGTGTCTGAACTATAGATTTTAACACATTAAGGACC
>JAOUZG010037474.1:520868-545414 GCA_026289955.1 Argiope argentata
AGAGGTGAAACACGAGAAAACTCGTGAGTGGTCCTTAATGTGTTAAATATGTTTACTAAATTTTGTCATTCTGGATCTCTCTGATTTGTAGTTTTTGTTTAACTTGTAGCGAGTGAAGGGTAGTGATACAAACCTGCGATGCTAGGACCAGTAGCCAAGTAACATGACCACAATACCAAAAGTCAACTTCAGTATCGTAGATGTTATCTGGCTTATGAAGATACACCGCAGTACTCCCTCACCAATGAGTCGGCGGAGAGGCAAACGATTTTTATAGCTCCAAGCGTTACGGCAATTTGCTGCTTTCTTGCGTCAAGTGGGTCTGACGACTTTGTTTTTGCTGCTCGTAGATGGACTTCTGAAGGAGATTGCTTTGTCAAGGTCACCAATGTAACGAGTAAAAGGTTGTGACTCAAAGCTGCGATGCGAGGACCAGAAGCCGAGTAACATGGCCACAATACCAAAAGTCGACTTCAGTATCGTAGATGTTATCTGGCTTATGAAGCTACACCGCAAACTCGTACTCGAATAAACGAACTAATAGACTTTTTCTAACCAGATTTCGTCCAACCATTGATACAACTCAATAAATTTGGTGTAAAGATCGCAGATAGCATTTCAATCGTCTGGCTCAAAGTATATTTGAGTATATTTGATTGTCACACAGAGAGACGGACATTTTCATAGATATGTTTTTTTACCTTGGAAAAATTCTAAATCGTGGGAATTCGTCAAAATTCTGAATTAAAATTTTTGAGATGACTATAAGAGATAATACTAGATTACGTACACGAGAAAGTAAAAACATATTTTAAATAGTTGACATTAATAGTCTTGCATTTTAATTTATTCATTAAAAAATATGAGGTACATTTAAAAAAGAATAATATCCTGTCAATTATTTTATTATTAAATCTAATAACCAAAATAAACTCAAAACTGCAATTTATAACAACATACTTCGAAATAATAAATTAATATCAATAATTAAATTACATCCAAGGATCTTCAAAACAAAATATTTACATTCAAAGATGATTCAACTAATTAATTTAGATGCGATTATTTTAATGAACTCATAAAATGGAATACAATTGTTTGCTTTGTTTCCCAAAATTTTAACCGTGTATTTTCCAATACACAGCTTTTCCTCTTAGTATGGTGCATATATACATCAGCTTTAATTACTCTACTCCAACAAAACGTGAGGGATGACGATTCCGATAACGATTACATTATCGCCCTCGTTCTTCATCGGCAATCGATATCCGACGCGCAGGCCGTTGCGCCAATCAAAAGAATGTCGACTCTTCTTAAATTTCCTTCTCTAAGTAATGAGATCCTGTTTCTTAATTAAGTTTATCGTGATCTGGTAATTGAAAAAAATTAATTGCTCCATTCCACATAAAGATAGCATTGTTTTAACGGATATTGGAAGTCTTTATTTCACTGTTAATTTGTCCCGCTGGAAGAAAGCAAAGTATAAAATCGAATATCAAAGAGAGGAAGTTTAGAGAATTAAGTATACAAAAGAAATACGCATTGCTTGAATAGTTTTAAACAATTGTTTTAGCTTCAATAACAATATTTATTAATGAATTGAAATTTTCTTTTGTTCTTTAAAGTTTTTTTGAAAAACTGGGGTGGGATGTTATAATTTTTAAGTAAATACTGTAGTTATCAATGCCTGAAATGTGAGCAAGTGCAAAAAAAATGAATTTAATGCCTTTATTTAAATACAGGGTATCTAAAAAATGTACACACAATGTGAATAACGATTACATAAGCAACTAATAAATCAATCAATATTTCATAAGGATTATTATTACCTTAATTATCATTAAAATAAATACATTCATTCATTTGCGTTATGAATTAGTTGATAGCGTTTTTTTATGATGGTGTAATCATAAGGTTTGTATAAAGAGGAGACAGTCTATACCTTTTAATGCATATACATTTAAATATATTATTATTATTAATTACCATTAAATTAAATACAGACATTGATTTATATTACGAATTAGTTGATATTGTTTTCTCATTACAGCATAATTATATGGCTTGTATAATGAGATGAAAACTGTCTGTCAGTCTGCACCTTTGCTTACATGTAAGTCTCATATTATTATACATTAATTACCATTAGGATAAATACATTCGTTGATTCAAGTTATGAGTTACTGGACAACATTACTCATGATAGTGAGGTCACATAATTTGAATAAATAGAGGGTGACTGTCTGTCGGTCTGCACTTTTGCTTACATGTAAGTCTCATATTATTATACATTAATTACCATTAGGATAAATACATTCTTTGATTCAAGTTATGAGTTAATTGGCAACATTACTCATGATAGTGAGGTCACATAATTTGAATAAATAGAGGGTGACTGTCTGTCGGTCTGTACTTTTGCGTACATGTAAATTTCAATAATTCGTAAAATCGAGTAAATTTGGTAGGTAATCTTTTAACTACAATTGTAGTCCAACATCAAATTTTGGTGAGGTTTTAAAAAGTGTTAAAGTGGATCAGTTAATACTTGTTGTTGTTGGTTCTAAATTCATTTACCATGGAAAAACTTGCTGACTCAGTTAGTGATTTTAAGCCGAGGGTGCATCGCTTGTCTTTTTAAGAAGTGCCAACAATGACCAAGAGTACTTCTTAGCTACTCACACATCACAGCCCCATTTTCCACGGGGGCACATTCACACCTTACAGATGAAGAACAAAGGTGCCCGAACCGGGTCTCGAAACCAGATGACGGAGAAGACGAGCTTCCCCTGCTCCAAGACGTCGGCAATCAATCCTTTTAGGTGCTAAATAACATGTGTCCCAAATATTGGGTGATTCCATAAAAAAACGTGGAATTGCAAAAGATTCAGACAAAGACAGCGGAGTGATATTTTATAAGTAGTGAACATCAGACAATTTAATGACTATTTTTGACTTGAAGTCTCAGGTAATAGTTTTATTAAAGAGTTACATAGAGTGTTTTACTAGAATTCCTTATGAGAAATCAAGCTCAAAACTTACAAGAAATAGCAATAAGTATTGTTGTTGCTGATCCCCTTGGTCTAGACCCCTAGACCGAGTCCAAAAGGTCGTTTCGCACCAAAAAGTCAAAAACACTCTCGCTCTCATCCGACAGTTGCCTCTCAGAGGCACCGATACAAGAAATAGTATGAGAGGGAGAGGCAATAGCCAAGAAAGGGCAAGTAGAAAGGGTCTTGTTAGGACCGTCGAAGACCAGACTTCTAATGTGGCCAGACCTTAGCCTAGCTAAGGCAGATTTGGCAGTCTTGAGCGGGTGTTCAGAAATAAGTAAATTATAATAAAACAAACTCATAATAATGCAAAGTTGAAAGCACTTGGGCACGTATTTTAGCTTGTTCAATATATGAGGGAATACGAATGAATACATATTTTGAAGGATTTTTCATCAATGCATAAAATAAATTCAATTTATTCGCATGTTAATGTTCAAAAACTTAAAACGAAACTTGATTTCTGAAGTGTGGGAATTTCTAGCTTTTTTACAATACTTTCAGTTTAATATCTGTTTAACTATCCACCGTTAAGTTGCATTATGTTAAAATCACTTGACTAAAATGAATTCTGGCTCATCTGAATTCAGTAAAATTCCCTTCTTGAAGATATACGAGGGATATTCGGAAACTAAGGTCCGTTTACTTATAAAACATAAAACATTACAGATTTTTTCAAAACACTTTATATTTTAAATTCCTTACATGTGTCTATTTTTCTACATAGTTTCCATATTTGTTTAAACATTTGTCATAACGTTCTACGAGCTTCTGTATGCCTAAGTCGTAGACGTCTGCCGCCTGTGAGGATAACCAGTCTTGAACTTCTTCTTTCACCTCGTCAGCTGTGTCGAAGCGCTTGCCACCGAGAAACTGTTTTAGGTAGCGGAATAAGTGAAAATCACTTGGAGCCAAGTCTGGACTGTACGGTGGGTGGTCAATCTGTTCCCATCCAAAAGATCTGATCAGATTTTGTGTGTTAATGGCAGAATGGTGTTTGGCATTGTCATGCAGCAACAGAACTCCAGACATCAGAAGACCAGGTCGCTTATTCTATTGCACGTCTAAGTTTAGTTAGGGTAGCGCAGTAAGCGGCTGCATTTATTGTAGTCCCTTTCTGCATAGACTCGACTAACAAGACCCCATGTCTATCCCAAAACATGATTGCCATAACCTTGCGAGTTGAGATTGTCCGCTTGGCCTTGACTCTGACTGGTGAATTTGTGTGACGCCATTCCATTGACTGGCGCTTAGACTCTGCGGTTATGTCAGAAACTCACATCTCGTCCCCTGTGACTATCCTCTCTAAAAATTGATAACCTTCTTTATTATATCGATCCAAAAGATCAAAAGCACAAGCCATTCTTTTCAGTTTGTGTTCCTCACTAAGCAGCCTTGGAACCCAACGTGCACACAATTTGCGAAATTTCAACTTTTCGAAAACGACTTTGTGCAAAGTTGATCCACCCACATTCGGAAATTCCAATGCTAAAGTTGAAATTGTGAATCGCCGGTCTTCACGAATCTTTTCATCCACGGCATTGACCAAATCATCTGTGATCCCTGATGGTCGACCGGAACACGGTTCATCATGAACATTTTCCCGTCCGTCCTTGAAAGCTCAGCTACTTATCGCATTTGGGCCATACACGTCACTTATCTGTCTATGAATTTCCGCTGCAAAAACGTTCTTTGCTGTCAAAAACCGAATCACTGACCGTATTTCACAGTCGGCGGGCTGATCAATTGTTTTAAACATTTTGAAGTAGCACTGTACTTAGCACACTGCAATAATACCGATGCAAATGATGTCGTTTGACGAGCGAGGTATGCCGGGAGTTGGTACGTATGCGCATTTCAATGTTTGCACGACATTCGATTAGCTAGGACGATTCGAACCTTAGTTTCCGAATATCCCTCGTAGAATCTCTGAATGCTCTCATACAGATTTATTACTTTTTTGCCTTGTTCTGGGGAATGAGTCTCTATAGTATAGATCACGATTTAATGAACTCACTAGAAAAATGAACGCGCTCCTCCTAATTACAAATGGAAGAATAAAGTCGTAATTTGGAGAAGACCCCTTTCTCGCTTATTTATCCGAATTTACATCCCACACATATATTCGCAAAATGCTAGAAGGACAAGAGTGACATTTAAATTCCGGAAACCAATAGAATTATCGAAATGCGTAAGATAAGATCTTCGGGCGGTTTAATGGCATGCCTCAACCCCTTAATAAGTGATTAAGATTTCTATTAGTAGGCACATCCTACCTTGAGCCTATATGTGGCCGTCGGCTTTTAAATTCTCTTCTAAGCAATAAGTCGAAACATGTAACATGCTTTGCTACATTTTTTACTACAGATCCGAGATACTTTACTACAGATCCGAGTATATTTTGTTAGTCGTGGAAACTTTAATTTTGAATATATATTTGAACAAAAATGCCCATTATTAATTATTAAAACAAATAAGTAACTTATAAATTTATGATTTTTTATTGGTTTTTCTTAGAAAATTAATAATTATTTTAAATAATTCAGTTTCTTTTAATAGATTAAGTAGATAATCTTTAAAAATTTGTGATTAACTTTTTTGTTTTTTTCCTGACTAATATTTTTTCTCCTTTTACTACTTTTGAGCTGAATATTTTTATCTAAATTTCAGCAATTTAAATTTGAAATGAATTTTAATTTTTGAATTTTGATATTATCATTTAAAAAATGATTTTTTAGTTAAATTTTTAAGTCAAAATAATTATTTTCTTTGAGAATCACAAATTTGTATATTACATGTCGAATTTAATTGTAATTAAATGCATTTTGACCAATAAATAGTTCAAAGGATAATTATTTGAAACCATAATTAAATATTTTGACTGATGAAAAATATAATAGGAATCAGAGAAATATGATTTGTTATAATTTATTTATAATTCATGTTCTTTAAAATCAAAGATTAGCATTAATGTATGCCTGATAATACATATAGCTGCGTACATTTTGACTAATAAAAATAGTAAAGAAATCACAGTTATTTGATTTATTACAGATTAATAGATTCAAAGGTGTTGTTTGGAATTTAAATACTTCCACATATTATGTATTGCATTTTTAGCATAAAAATGATTTTTATGTAAACTATTTTAATATAAACATATTCCTTTTCTTTTACTTAAGCATTTGATAGAATGCCATTTATTATTTAAAATTACTTGAAAATTAATAATTTCTTTCATTAAATCACATTTCATAATTCTTTTACTAAATCACTTCTTTAATTCACTTTTTCAATTATAAAAACATTCCTTTTACTTTTTTAGGCATCATTAAATAATTAACTATTTGAAAACGATAAGAAAGTTCCAAAAATCATGAAAAAGAATTTTCAATCAAAAATTATAGAATGCATCATAATCTTACAGTTTCAATATTTTAAATAAACTTTTAAAATATTAATAAAAAAGGAAGAAAAAAAATATTTCACTGAAAGCTATTTTCCTTCAATGAAAAGATAACATTTTAAACTATAGGATATGTTATTGAAACATTTCTTGTAAAATGACTTATATTGAACAGCCTGTTAAAAAATGGTTATTAGTTTCCAATTAATAAAATATATTGAATAATTTTCATAGGACGACTTTCTTTTTCTTGTTCTGATAAATGTTCAAGGCATGGCTTAAGGCGCACCAATCGTTTGAAAGTAGAAATGGAACACACACACACACACACACACACACACACACACACACACACACACACACACACACACACACACACACACACACACACACACACACACACACACTTTATAAAAATATTACTAAAAATACAAAATAAATAGATATGCACGTGCATTTAGTTCAAAGATTTTACAAAAAAGCCTATATTCGTCTAATAAAAATTTAGTCTAATAAAAAACGTATTATTTTTTACTTTCTTTTGGAACCGAGAAATTTATCACAAGAATATAATCTATAATAATAATAATAATAAACTTGTGTGTGTATCTATAAAAGATTGTAAAAGAGTAGACTTGGAATTCTCTCTAAACTTCATAGATTCTTTTTCATGAGGATGAATGTTTAACAGTTATTAAGAGTATGCTTTTAAAGTTCTAAAACAGCGACACACTTAGCAAAGCAAGACAAAAAAAAACTGAAAAAGAGGTGGTGAGAAGGCATTTAGAATTTAGATACTTTCAAATGAAGGTTTCTCTGAATTATATTTGAGCAAGTATTTATTACATCAAAAAAATTGTTCTTTATCTAGTATTTTGAATTTGGAAATTCAAAGTTAAAGAAATCATTATCTGAAAATTATAGAAAAGCCTAAACCGTATTAATTTCAAAAGTTAGTGGAATTTAAATTACAACGGACAGAAATAATTAATTTTAAGACCGCAGATAAACTGAATTCCCTACATATAATAAAACGCTAGTTTATCGCCGGTATACAGCTAAAGGGATTCAAATTTTAAGAAAAAACAACTTGACGAATTTTTTGTTCTAATATTTCGAAACTAGCGCTTTTCGATTAATGTACTTCTGTAAGGGGTGGTACGCAGAAAAAAGAGTAGTTAGTACCTTTCCAATCCTTCGATAATTTGAGTTTGCCCTATTGTTTAAATAAACTTCTCCTTTCATCTTTCTTGTCTCCCTCATTTTAACAAAATAAACGCATCCTGAAGCATGCGCAAAACTGCGAATAGTTTTCAAATCCAAAAACAATTATTCTTGTTTTAAAATGTTATTTCTATAACAGAAAAATCACTAATGCCAATGTCCATCAATAAACAATATATACTGGAGATGTATCTATATACACAATACTCTGTTTTAAAGATGTCATTTTAAAACAATGATATATTTGTTAGTTTTTTTTTCTTTCAAATAATTTAGTGTGAAGTTCTGAACGTCAATATATATATTATATAAATATATATACTATTGCAGTATAAATTTTTTAAAGAAAAACAGTCGTTAGTAAGGAAATAGTTAAATGTGCTAAAGACTGAAAGCAGTACCATTCTTATTATCAGGTCCGACCATCTGGAGGGGGGGGTGACTGATGCTATGCTCTTGGGACACGCGTTTAATGGGCCTAACATGATCAAATATTGAAATAAAGTTCTCAACGATAATAGCGGGATGGAAAAAAGAGAAGAAGAAATTTCAGTTGAACAATTGATGTGTTCTGAAATATACGAAGTTTACAGACATATATAGTTTAGTGCAAGTGTAATATTATTAACATAAAGTACGGTCATTTACCTTAGCTATTAGGTTAGAATACAAATATTACTTTGACAGTTCTTACAATAAAATGGTTAATATTGTTAAATCTAATTTTCCATGCCAAGGAAAGAGACCTATGAGTGTCAAGACTGGATTTCAAAAAAGAAAATTAGCAGAAAAAATATATTTTAAAAAATCATGAGTAGATCTGCTAGACAAAGTCTAATGTCATGAGTACAAAGTAATTCTGACAATGAAATTGTTTTAATTTCAATTTAGTTCAAGTTTCAATGGAAAAGAAAGTTCCAAACAAACTAAACAATATTGCAATAAAAGAGTAGAACATATGAAAATCTTTGAAGAACCATATGTCGATACAAATATGACTGAATTGGAAAATAAAGACAATAACGAATGTGATCAAGATCATATAGGTTTTTCTGGTTTATGATCATGCTTTATGACAGATACGTGTAAAATATTTTGTGTTAAAAACAGATCTATTGTTGTTACTAATGGTACTTTCCATGGACAAACCCGCTGATGCATCAGCGGATTGAAGCCGAAATAGCGTCTCTTGGTTGACGTAGCGCCAACTAGGGCCAAGAGTACAGCTTTAGCTGCACACTTATCAAATTTGCTTGTGCAGTCTCATTTTAGAGTGGGGAGGGGCACATTCAGACGCCTTACAGGTAGAACACAGAAGAAAAACCATGTCCTAGCCGGGAAGCCCAGATCACGAGGAAGACGCGCTACCTCTGAAGCAGGATGTTGGCAAAAACAGACCTATTGTAAAGAAGTCGTAAAACTTATATCCCTTTCTAAGAGACACATGTCTGAACATTATTACATCTAGCAAGCGGTGAGCCTATTCTTCCCTTTGTTGCTCATTGTTTTCTTCCGCTTTGATGTTACCCTCTGGACTTGAATGAAGTCGAGATAATAGACCTCCCATACGGTTTACGGCCCTTTAAAAAAGGGAACCGTGTCAAAACCCCAGATGTAACTTATTTCCTATAGGACCACCCGAACTTGAATGAGTTTCGGTAATGAACAACATATGCGTTTTACGTCCCTTTGAAGATAGAAGTACTGAAACCTCCAGATGTGAATATTTCCCTATTGTAAAGGGTCTGCCAAGAGCGTGGATGAGTAGAAAATATTCCCATGGTTAACTTCTGACCATTGGGAATATTTCTAAAGAATTATTGGATGATCGGCATCTCCAGCGCACCAATGCGAATCTGAGAGGCGGAGTTTGACCGAGGTTAAAATGGAAGGTTATCAAAGGAAGAGGAGGAGTTGAGCTGATTCGACTAGAGACGACGGCGAGATGAGCTGATCTAACGGGACTAGCTAATCCGACTAGAGATTTGACGAGCTGTGAGCTGAGCTGAAGAGTTGGAGTTGAAGAGATACATCACGATTTCGAGGGCTACAGGAGATTTTGCGTTTTAGAGAAGCTTCGAACTTAGGAAAGGACCTACCGGAGAAATCCATAGATCTCTTGAGCTATACGCAGTTACGTTAACAGCCTGTTAGTTTTCCTTGTGATAGTTGTGGAACTGTTATCCAAGATTTAAATATTTCACAGCATATTAACCCAGAGGACGAGTTCTTGTTTTGTTAATGTATAAAGCTGTAAATAAAACCTTTGTTTTTAAACGCTACCCGATTATTTGATCGACCAGGATTATGTCATTACACTATCAACACAAAGGCTCTTTTTTAATAAGAATGTTGAGGGTCGATCATTTTCACCATCTACTTCTTTATAAAAAAAACTGCCTATGGGTGAAATGTAACTTCTCAGTTGACGCAATTTCGTTGTTGCTGTACTTTATTCTTCTGAGAAAATGACGAATATACATGATTTATAGTTGACTTTAATAAAACTGAAGAACGTTATCAACTGCAATTCAAGATCATGAGTTTCCTATCTGTCACTTCATTCATTTATTTCTTGGAAAGAGTTGCTGAAACGAATGCACTTATGTTCGACAACGAATGCACTTATGTTCGATTAATAAAACAAATCCATGTAAATGAGGAAATGGAAGGACTTAAATTTCTATTTCAAAGAATTGCAGATGGAATTCTATTTTTAGCATGTAATAATGTTCCTCTTCGAGGAAACCCTGGAATAATAAGAAAGCCTAATAACGGAAATTCTTTAAGTTTATCGAATTATTAATTAAATACGACTTTCTGCTTTTGGATCATATAAATAGAATAAAAGATTTCAAAATTTGAATTGTACATGATTTAGCACATACACCACAAAATCAAATTATTCCTGCGTTAGAAAATGGTGTTTTTAAAAATGTTAAAGACGATACAAAAGTAGCAACGTATAACAATATCTAAATGGATTCAATTTCTGATATTTCTCATAAAAATACAAACTTCAATCTTTATTAGATATATAAATTTTGAAGAGAAAATATTAAGTACAGTTGAACCATTTATAGGGTTTATTGAGTTAACTGATGTGACTGGAAAAAGACTAGCAAAGGCTCTGTTGGAAATATTAAGTAAGCTTGATTTAGATATTATGGATTGTAATGGACAAGCATGCGATAACAATAGCAAAGTGAAAGGGAAATATAAATGTGTAAAATCTACAATAAATGCTCTAAACCCTCTTGCAATTTATGTTCCTAACCTATGATACTTTTTGAAATTATTGATTTGAGCTATTACTTCCAGTAGTAATGTTTCGGATATTGCAAAGCTCATATCACTTATTTTCTGAATTAAAAAAAGTGGAAAGTTTTACAAAAGCATTTAAACATTACTCGTAAACCATTATGCGGCACGCATTGGGAAGTCAAAAAGATACTGTTAAAGCAGTGTATATGCAGTTCGAAAAAACTTGTAATACCTTAGAAAGTTTAGTGGGGTCGAGATGGCCTGTTTGGTAGAGCGTTGGAGTCTTATATTTTAGGTTGCGAGTTCGAACCTCACCCGAAGATTTCCCGAGTGTATGGCGACTGGCGCTCGTTAAATCTGTACGTGGTCGCAAAGTCTACCATATCGAGAGTAATATCACTGGGGGTACTGGGTCAGAGGTGATCGTTCTTTATTCTAGGTCTAAATTACGATCTAAGATGTATGAATGAATTTGCATGAATGTAGTCCGCCCCCTAAAAAAGGGCTGTGACATGTGTGTAGCTAAGTCGTACTCTTGGCCCTAGATGGCGCTACTTGTAAAGCAAAGACGCATTTCTTAGGCTTAAAATTTGCTGATCGTATCAACGGAAGCTTGTCCACGGCAAGTGCCATTAGTCACACAGAATTTATCGATGTAAATAACAATAATACAGCGGTATCTGATGCTAAAAACCTACTGGATTCAATACAAAAAATTATTTATATTTTATGTTTAATAGTAGGGTTTGCATTATTGCCCAAAATTAATGCTATCAATAAACTATTTCAATCAAAAACATTGCTGTCGACTGCGCCTTTTATTTAATCAGTAAAATTAAAATTGAAACAAAGAATTTAATTAAAAAATGTAACTTATTTTTAAACGACGCAAAAACGATAGCACATAATTTGAATCTTTTTCAACATTTTCCTAAAAAACAAATTCAAAAAAAATTATATTTCTAAACAGAGTAAGATGAAATCATAAAAAAATCGGTTGTGTAATTTAGATGTTATTTCTTAATTCTGTAACAGATACTGTTATTATACAGATCAAAGATAAATTTAAAGTATTTCAAATTAATCATTGACATAAAAACTTTGAAAAAACATGAATTAGAAAAAATTTCTCAAAACTTTGTAATGCATTATAAAAACGATGTACATGAAACCCTTATCCGAATAATTGCTTTGCTACGAAGTTTGAATAAAATAGATGTATATAATGCTCTACACATATTGTAAAATATATAAATTAATATAATAGTTATAATGACTTATTTCTAAATGTACTAACTCGGTTAAGATTTTTCATTTTATATCCAGTTAGTATAAAATTCTGAGCGCTATTTCAATAAATTAAAATTGGCAAGAAAAGAAATAGAAAATGAAATCTTCGATCGTAAATTTCAAGTTATGAGAGACCATTATTATTTTAAGTCATTATTTATCTTAATTTAATTAATTAACCAATTTAAACCGGTTTGAAAAATCACGAGACTTTTCTATCGATCTCTATACCTTTCTCTCTCTATCGTATATATAATAATAATTTTTTAACTTACATCTTTCTAGCTGGCAAACAAAGTTTTGGAGCTCCACCGATTTTGAGATCTATGATGTCATAGTTCTTCGTCAGCCTTTTATAAACGCATCTAATATCAAAGAAGCATACGTAGTAATAAAGCAATACTGGTAAAAGCAGGTCAACTTTTTAAAAACGCATCTGCTCTCAAAGAAGTATACATATTAATAATAATAATGCAGTATTGGTAAATGCAGGTAAATATTTTTTCTCGTAAATTTCGGAGACATCAAAAGAACATCATGTTCTTGAATGATAATAAAAAATAATCTTTAGTCAAGCAAATATCCATAATGCTTAAATGCACTTGCCATTCTAAGCATCAAAAAGAAAATTACAAAAAATTGTAATTTTCCTGAAGTAATTAATATCAAAAACAAAATCACTTATTAAATAACACATGCAATAATAATTTGGGTTCATACTTGGCTTTTTTTTCGACTTTGAAAAAAAAAAATAAAGGACTCCAATTGGTTTTTTGCACCTAGGCCCCTTAAGAGAGAGGGCCGACTCTGTTCATGATAATTACCAAGTTCTTTATGATGAAATTAAAACAATTCCTCACGCGATTCAGATAGGTGATAAATGGCACAACAAATAATATGAAATGAGACATTACCTTAGAAATAAATCAACAAAGCTTGTGCTAGCATTAAAGAAGAGTTTTTAAAATCTTAATGACGTTATCACATCACAAGTTAAATTCGCAGTCCTTGGGGAAAAAAGGAGGGAAGAAAATAATTCGGATCCTCCTAAAATTTGCTTTCCCTTCCTGCAAACTCTCATAGGGAATTTTGCTTTGTCATTCGCTTTTCGATGAAGATTAGGCAAATATTTTCCCTTCTTGGAGGTAAAAACGAGCCAAGCGGAGCTGCATTGATGCAATTCCCAGAGGGATTCCCTAAATGAAGAGAGACACCAAGCTAATGTGGGCGGAGTTCTTTCTTTTTAGGGAAAGGTATTCCCCGAACGCGGAGGAAATGCATTTTGAGTATTGCCAGATTCAGATATTGGAATCCTTTTTAGATTATTTTTTTTTTTTTTAGTTTGGGAAGATGCAGAATAAAATAAACAAATTTTGCTGCTTGTCTGGTAAGATATGGTGAAATAGTAAGGAAATGTAGAATTTGTTTTGCTGTATGAATTTTGAATTATGTAATGAAAAAGATCCTCTGAAACTTGGTTGCGTTGAAACTTCCAGAGCATCAGCGGTAAGAAAGTTAGTTAACTTACTAGTTAATTGCATGTAAGTTAATGGCAAACAAACAATAAAAAATATTTTTTAAATCAATTCCTATTTTAGATATTAGGAAAAATTTCGGAAGTTATAAAATTTTTATTTTAGATACTTTTTATTAAATAATAACAATTGCTGTTCTCATGCCCCTCTTTATAAAGGAAGGAGGGGTGCAGTAACATCTGAGGGTATGGACCCCTGAACACTTGAATAACGATCACCTCAGTGCCCCCAGTGGCAACATGGAGAACTTTGTGACAATGTGTGAACTCTCAGCACAAGGGATGCGAATGAAACTCCCTATCTAACAGGCTATCTCAACCTAACAATCACAACTACAATAAAGAGCTACTATAAAGGCTAGAAAAATAGTTTTAATTTTAAAAAATGATGAATTAATATTTGAAAAAACTGTATTAGCATCAAATGTCATCTGCTACAAGTTTTAAAAAGTTTACTTAACTTGATTGGATGAATAGAAAGTATTTCATTTACGATTGAAAATTTGAACAATATATTTTGTTGTTGTTGCTTATGGCACTTTCCATGGACAAGCCCCCTGCTAATACAGCAGCAGATTTTAAGCCGAAGATATGCGTTTCTTGTTTTAGAAGTAGCGCCAACAAGGGCCAAGGGTACGATTTAGCTACACACTCAGCACATTTGCTTGCACAGCCCCTTTTTACAGGGAAGCAAAGTCACACATCTCACAGATAGCACACAGAAGAACAACCATGCCCAAACCAGGAATCGAACCCGGTATTCCCAGAACACGAGGAAGACGCGCTACCTCTGTGCCAGAAAGCTGGCTTAAATAAGTTGTACAGCAGACTTCTAGGCATTGTTTTTTCTTTCTTTTTTTTTCATGGGGCTGGAGCACAAAGGATTCCAGTTTCATTCCTTTCGCACAGCTAATAAATGGAATTTTTTATTTTAGAACAGATAGTTTTAATTTTCAATTCTGTTTATTTTAGCATGACTGATGATTAGACCGCTAATAAAAGAGAAAAGAAATTTGTTAATCTAAGCACAATTAAAAGATTTTTTTGATTAAATTACTTGAAAACAAGGAAAATTGATTGCAGTTTATAAGTAAACATTTCCACTACAAGCGTGAGTTTAAGATTTCAGCTAACCCGTCATCTTCTATTTATTATAAATTCCCAATCTCAATATGAAGTGCATGTGCATGGGCAACACCAATAACAATAGCGTTATCATTAGATATAAATAACAATAAATCAATTTAATCTGAGGTAAGGCAAAGAGGATGATACGCATTTAAAATTGAAGTATTAAAAATTATTGATTGGGAAACTAATTGGCAATATAAAAAATAATAATACATCAACTTTTTAGGTTAATTACTTTAAAAATATATCGTATCCACTACGATCAGATTCATTCTTTTTGATGGGGTATTGGTTATAAGGGATTGGTTTAAAATTAAGCAATCAAGTATTAATAACTAATCTCTCAAGCAATTTATTGCATAATGCAATTGAAGGCATAATAAATTATAGAAACTTAATTAAATCTTAACAGCCTTCCTCGACTAGCTGGTAGATCAGGGATATTAGTCGTGCTTAATTGTAATTAACTTTTTATGCATAATTTGATTCCTTCAAAAAATTTATAAAGATCAAACGGCAACACACATTAAAGTCGTGCTATTTTAATAAATTTACAGCTATTAATTTTACTATGTATGAGCGTTCCTAATGAAATCGAGTCTAATAACTTCATAGTTCCATTAAGCGTTTAATTAGCAAATGGCGAAAAGTTATAGTAAAAAAAATTTTTGGTTGCGTATACTAAATAAATAGGATAAGTAGGATACATCTACATGTTTTTTTAGGAATTTATTTGAATTATTTAATTAAATTTTTATTTAGTTAATTCTTGAAAAATTATCTTCATTTATTTATATTAATTATTGACCAAAGACCGAGATAGTATGATTGATAGGATAGGCTTTTCATCCCTTGGGCTGCTAGTTCGGACCCTACCGAAGATTCTCCGTGTGTATGGTGACTGGCGCACGATAAATCTGTCTTGGTCATACAGTCCTCCATGTTGAGAGTAATACCACTGGGGATACTGGCCAGAGCTTATTGTTCTCTGTTCCAGATCTAAATTATGGTCTATGGATGAATAAATGAAACCCGCACCTTAAAAAAGGTTTGTGACGTATGTGAGCTAGAAGTCTGACTTCTTCCCTCGGGTTCATACCCTCAGAAACGACCCTCAGCCTTTCGTCCGTTGTAAAGGGGAACACGAGAACAATAGCAACAATTATTGTCCAGAAATCTATTGTGTTCAAAGATATGCTTACAATATTTATGTAAGATATTTAGATTGTATTTCTCCCATCATAGTCAATGAAAACATGTTGAATACGAGAAAGTGTTCAAATAAAGGGATAAAAATATAATATTTGAGGTTATTCTTCTAATTATACGTTGTGGCCGGCTTTCTGGCGCAGAGGTAGCGCGTCTTCCTCGTGTTCTGGGAGTCCAGGGTTCGAGTCCAGGTTTGGGCATGGTTGTTCTTCTGTGTGCTATCTGTGAGATGTGTGACTGTGCCCCCCTGTAAAAAGAGGATGAGCAAGCAAATGTGGTGATTGTATAGCTAAGACGTACTCTTGGCCATTGTTGGCTAAACTTCTAAAACAAGAGACGCTCCTTTCGGCTTAAATCTGCTGCTGTATCAGTGGGGAACTTGTCTGTAGGCAAGTACCATAAGTAAAATAAACAACATGCATTGTATTTTCCGGTTCTGAAACTTCACATCCTTATTGATCATGCATATAGCAGAATTCTTCTTCTTTTAGAATGATTATGAAGCAAATAAAACTAAATAACACATAATTAAGCTACTTAGATTCTTTTAAATAGAAGATCAAAAATTAAGTAGAATTATCCGCTTTTTTTCCTAGTTTTCAAAAACGTAAGAAAATCACACATTTAAATAAATATTTGATTAAAATGATCTAAATTTCATAAAACCAATGAAATTTTTTATAGAAAATTATGCAAAAAAAAATTATTTTTAGAAATTATGAAAATTTGGGGGAAAAAAATTACATGATAAATAAATTGCTACCATTAAACTTTTTTTTGATTTTAAAAATAATATAAAAACACATTTGTGCATAATATTTCTTGGAATTATTGAGGTAAAACCAACAACCGTGCTAAATAATGGGTTAAAAATGCAACATTTAAGGTAATTCATCTAATTATACGCTTCTGTTATTTCACATCCTTATTTATCAGGTAAAAAGCAGAATCATTCTTCTTTTACAATAATTCTACAGCAAATAAAACTAAATAGCAGATTATTAATCTAAATAGATTGTTCTACAGAAAATCAAAAAGCAAGCAAAATTATCCTTTTTTTCTTGCTTTCAAAAACGTAAAAAACTCACGCATTTAAATAAATATTTAATGATATGAAAATAATTGAGAAATATTGAAAATTATACAAAAATATTTTTAAGAATTACAAAAATTCTGGAAAAAAATTAAAAGATAATTAAATTGATTTAATTAAACATTTTTTAAATTTAAAAACAATATACGAAATAAACTTGTGTGTAATATTTTCAAGAATTATTGAGGGAAATCACGAAAATTCCGCATAATTTTTGATTAATTAAAAATTTCAACTAAAAATTTAAAACAATCTTCCAATCCTTAAAAAAATTATATTTGTGCGAAATTTGCGGCCTAGTACGTAGCCTGGTATACATAAACGCATTTATTTACTAAAGATAGCTAAAATAGAGATAATAATAGAGATATATATGCTTTACAGTTATACATTATTAATACTGTTACAAGCGGGCGACGTTTGGCGAGGAGCCTCGCGCCAGCTTGATTGGTTTGGCGAAAGGAATAGTCTAGTAGCCGCTAGATTGTGCGCGTTGTTTTGAGAATTTTCACGAGATTCAGGTGCACGCGCTTTTCGGCTATATAAGGACGAATAGCCGGAGCGGTTAGTTAGTTTGTACTAAGGAGCCTTTACCTTTCTACCTAGTAGAATTACCAAAAAATAAAGCAGCCGAGGAAATATTCAACATCAAATATCTTTGCTATCTCTCTGTTACAATCGAACACTTCAAAGGACGTCCCATGGTAACACAATGCTTTAAGTGCAATAATTTCCACCACACAGCAAACAATTGTGGATACAAACCTCGCTGCCTTAAATGCGGAGCAAACCACGAGACCAATGCATGTAGCCAGAAGGAAATTATTCCCAACCCAAGATGTATAAATTGCGGGGAATATGGACACATCGCCTCTTATGGAGGGTGCAGTAAATTTCCCAAGTTACCATCGGCCACGCAAAATAGGAATAACTACTTCCGAAAAAATCAATCAGTTGTTCAGGAAAACATGTCTTACGCGAGCCATTTTAGTAAGAGCCGAACCCAGAAAATGTCGCCACATGAAGGCCATGTTTACAGCCAGGTAGATCCGATAAACCAAACTGACATCGCAAGCGTAGTTGACGCTATGCGGGCTTTCAATGAGCTCGTCAGGGAATTTCCCAATCTTATAGCAGAATTAGGTAAATTAAAACACGCAACCAATCGATTAGACAAAATGAAAATATTCCTCAATGCATTTTCAGATCAGGAACTCTTCGATAAAACGTAATTTTCAATCGCCACAGCCTCCGTATTATTTACTGGAACGCAAATGGCATTAAAAATAAAATGTTTGATTTTCGTAATTTTGTAAATAAGTATAATCCCGATATAATTTTATTGCAAGAAACCCACCTTAGACCACAAAGGAAAATCTTCCTGGCTAATTACTTTTCGTATTACAGCTACCGCTTTAATAAAAATGGAGGTGGAACCGCTATTTTAATTAAAAACGGCATACCTCATAGTGAGGTCCCCCCGCCCGTCCTACAACATGTAGAAGCTAGCGTGGTTAAAATTAATATTAAAAATATGGAACCCTTTCTCTTAACTTCTGCTTATATCCCCCCAACTAGTGATACTTCCAATTTTGTCTTTGATCTCGAAAATTTAATGCAATTAGGCCCTATTCAAATTTTTTGTGGAGACTTCAACGCTCACCACGTTAGTTGGGGTTGTAAATGTAAAAGTCCAAGAGGCAACTCCTTATACCACTTCGCCCAACAGGCCGGTCTTGAAATTCTAGCACCTAACTCCCCCACTAGATTTGGTTCCCACTCCGCTAATACCCTTGATCTTACAATAGTTAATAACTTTCATTACCCCTACGACATTAAATCTATCCCTGAGCTTAACTCAGATCACAACCCCATCCTTCTAAATTTTTACTTTAAGTACTCGCTCCCAATAAACTCCTCTATTTATAAGACTAACTGGAAAAATTTCAACTACCTTCTCAGCCAATCAGATACCCCGCTTAACCCAGAAATCTCCTCTACTAGCGAATTAGAAGCTGCCGTCAAGCTCCTAGAAAACCAAATGCTCAAAGCCAAAATGGATGCATCAGCTCCCAGTATGACCAGCCAAAAACATTTAGACCCCAAAATTAGAGTCCTCATCAGAGATAGGAATATTGCCAGGAAGATTTTTCAGAATACTAGGGACCCAGTTTTCAAGAGACTCATGAATAGATTAAATAAGGAAATTATTAAATTAGGCACTCAACTGGATAACAATTCGTCAACAAAATCGTAAATACCAAAGCAGAAGACGAGTCCATTTGGAAATTAGTTAAATCGCACAAAAATAAACAACACAAGATTCCGCCCTTAAATGGCCAATCTAGTATTGCAATTAATGATAATGATAAAGCAAACTGCTTGGCGGAAAGCCTTGAGAACCAATTTAAACCTAATGACACCCATGATCTCACAACAGAGCACCTTGTCAATAATACAGTCAAAAGCTTTCAAGACTCCCTCCCCCCCAATTTTAATGACTTCTCACCCACAAATTTTAATGAATTTAATGACTATATTAAAACTTTAAATATCAAAAAAGCATCTGGAATCGATAATATCAGCAACCAGATGATCAAAAATTTACCTAATACCTACATCTACTTTTTAGCCATTATTATTAACAATATGCTCAAGTTAGGATATTTCCCAAGCTCCTGGAAAACTGCTGTAGTAATTCCAATAATTAAACCCGGTAAGGACCCAACTGATCCGACTAGCTATCGCCCCATTTCGCTTCTCCCCACAATTAGTAAAATCGCCGAACACATTATTTTAGCCAGATTAAATGAACATCTTAATTATAATAATATTCTTATCCCAGAACAGTTTGGTTTCCGCCATGCCCTCTCTACCACCCACCAACTGCTCAGGGTAACTGAATTCATAGAAGAAGGCTTTTCAAATAAACAATACTCAGCAGCAGTTTTTCTCGATATACAGAAAGCTTTTGACAGAGTTTGGCTTGAAGGCCTTATTTACAAATTAATAAACTACAATATACCTCCGCATCTAATCAAAATTTTAATATCTTACCTCAGCAACAGATCCTTCAGGATTAAACTGAACAATGTTTTCTCAATCGGTTATAAAACCGATTTTAGCTGGTGTTCCTCAAGGATCCAAGCTGGGGCCAGTTCTTTTTTTCTATTTTCATAAATGACATCCCGAAACAATTCAATACCATATTATGCATGTACGCAGATGATACTGCAATACTAGCGCGCAACAACAATCCAAATTACATTACAATAGCTCTTAATAGACATATTAAATCTCTTGAGGACTGGTTCTCCAAGTGGAAAAATGTAATTAATGCGTCAAAAACTGATGCTATTTATTTTAGTAGATATAAAGCTAAGAAATTCCGCCCCCTTCAAATTAAAAATCAAAACATCCCGTGGTCTAAGGAATGTAAATATTTAGGAGTCATTTTAGACAGTAAATTAACTTGGAAGCCCCACTTTAATTATCTAACCAACAAGTTTCGAGACCTAACTCGTAAATTATATCCCTTAATCTCTCGAGACTCCAAAATGACCAGGAAAAATAAAATACTTATTTACACCGCCTATTTGCGTCCAGTAATTACATATGCTTGCCCTGTGTGGGGTTATGCGCCTAAATCCAATCTAATTCATGTCGAAAGACTCCAAACCAGATTTCTAAGAAATATCTGCAAAATGCATTGGTACATGCCAAGTAAAAACATGTACCTTGCACTAGACTATCCTCCACTTAAAAAATTTCTTAAAAAAACTTGCAACTAAATTTTTTGAAGACTTGGAAAAAATCAATAATGAAGCCATCCTTAATATCCCCAGATATACACCAAACATTAAAGTCAGAAGACCTAGAAATATTTTACTCTAATCTCACCTCATTTCCAATATTGTAATTTAACTTTTGTTATTTTTAACTTTTTCTTTTTTCCATACTTAAACTCTTATTTTTGATGATTTAAATCAGCTCTAAGTCTTAAGTTCTCGCAAGGTGCATAACTCCACACCCACCACCCCTAAATAGCCAATCAAAACCTGTCCTGACTCTCGCCAACTCACCCACCCCTACTCCTCAACAACTGCTACTTAAGGGCCTGCAGAACTTTTCCAGTCCACTTCCAGTAATTTTTTTCATTTTTTATTCCTTTCCCAACTGTAACGCAAGATGGCACCACTTTACGGGCCCTCCATGTAAACAAACAACCTGAAGAGCGTAGGAATACAAAACGGATCTTTAAGCGTAGCTTAGCAGCCAAACGGGTTCGAACGTGAGTCGCACCCACTCTCCCACCACTTTCACCAAATGAACTGTGACAGTCAACGTCAGTTAAGCTTTTGCAATGCTTCAAAAAGGATATCAAGGAGCGGAGGTAGCTCATAACGGGCGGGAACTCCGTCAACCTTTTCAAATACATTCCAGTCCACTTCGCAGATGGTCACGTATGTAGCTGAAAGCAACGTGGAAGCATTTCATCATGACTGGGGATAAGCCCCTGCCGGGGGTAGGAGCCCCAATAATCCAACCACTAGCGGTTAGTTAGTTTAAGTCTATGCCAGTTCTTCATCTGCCACGCTCAAGTCAACATCTCCCAAGATCGAGGATAAGCCCTTGGCGGGGCTAGGCGCCTCGAAAACCAACCTCATAAAAGCGGTTAGTTAGTTGAGAGTTTGCTCTGAAATAAAAACCGTCTCGCTGGACTGAAGGATTAGTGAGCTGAGTTTGTGTTTGCGGCTAACGCTGTGTTATTTAGCTCGCTGTGATTTACTGTTGCTGTGCTATACGATAGCTGTTTTGCATCTGTTTTATCGTGCGTAAGACTTGCATTTACGCTGTAATTGACTGTTGACTGCTGGATTGTACTTATCTAAAATTTTTACTTTATCAATTATCCTGTAAATAACTGTAAATAGCTGTAAATAAATTTGTTTGTGCTGTCCCCAACTGAAGTCCATTCAATCCGAACCCGATACGCTAAAAACGTAACAATACAAATATTTGAGACATTTTTATATATTTATCGGTTATTATTTAATATTCCGCAACAAGGTTTACTTATAAAAATACTTTAACTAATTAGCTTACACATAATAAATATTTAAACTCCCGAATACATTTCGTTTTATTTAATCTAAAAATTGCCTACATATAGATATTCTAACCTGTAACTATTAAATGTAATAAATTAATCATAGAGACTTTAATAAACCCGTTTAGTTAAAACCAAACAAACTCGAGATATTGAAGGCAGTTTCATAGACAATTAATTTTAGAAACGCTGTTGCGTTCCACGGTAAAAAAAAAAGCTAATTAAAGAATAATTTACAAATCGAGTTAAAAGTTAATGAATGCCGAATTGAAAAATAAGAAAATACATATTTGAAGAGTGATGAATTGGACTACTTGTATTATCGAAGACTTCCGCCATTTCAGAAGTTAATGACGGAAATCAATTACCTCCAGAGGATGCTGGGATAATTGAATGGCATTTTTCTATAAACGGGGACCGTGAACCCAGCGAAAGGAAAAACACAGAATGCCTACTTAATTGTATGAGTGAAAAAGAAACCGACCACATTATAATAATTAGTATTAGTTAATTCATGAGGAAAGTTTAATGAAAGACAGCTTACGAAAGGAAACAAATTAATTGCTTTATGGCAATACATGGTTAGGGAAGATATACAATTTTTTTTATTGTGTTGGTGTATGCAGAAATTTTAGATCAGTGAAAAGCGCCATTTCGCAAATATTAGTTAATTTTTCTTTAACTTTTGTGGGATGAGAGAAACTAATTAAAATTTTACAAAATAGACTGTAAATTTTATTAATAGCTGAGATTCGATTCAACGATCATTTATTAGAGGCTGTTCGAATTAAGACTTGCAGAACTTTCCAATGAAAAGACTTCGAATTAAGACAGTTCAGAACTTTCTAATGGCATTAAAATGAGAAATTTTAGTACTTACGTAATAGACTGTCGACACCGACGGTCGCCGAAGGTTTAGTAACTCATTGGAGACGGATTCAAATGTGGCGATAAACTGTCAACGCCAACGAAACCAACAAAATGGTGGACAGCAGTTAAGGTTTGAGCAATTTTTTAATTAATGGCGTTTTTTGTCCTTATTGGTGGTTTATCAACTTCTTGGCGACGCATTCAAATTTGGCGATAAACATCGACAGTGTAATAAGTAAGTACCGGAATTTTTATATAAAAATACCAATGCCTATCTGTACATCATAAACTGTATAGAGAAATAAAGTTAAATGTAATACTAAACGGGCGACAGTTACAGTTTGAACAATTTAAAAAATAATTCCGTTTTTTTTTTTTTGCCATTATTAATGGTTTAGCAACTCCTTGGCGATGCATTCAAATTTGGCGATAAAGATCGACGGTCTAATAAGTATGTACCGGAATTTTTATATTAAAACACCAATGCCTATCTGTACATTATAAACTGTATAGAGAAGTAAAGTTAAAAATCCGGCTCATGTTACATTATTACTAGATCAAAGAATTATATCTGCTACGGATTATTTTCGAAAAAATTCCGAAAGAAAAAGAGTGATCTCTTGTCTGAAATACTAATTTTTTTTCCGCCAAAACATCGGAAATTGCAATGAATGTAAAACAGTCGGTTATACGACCTAATGGTAAACACCTTTAATCTTTATCTTGAGTTTTTATTATGATACAGCGTACATTTTCCTTTTTAGATTTTCTGGCCAATATCCGTTATTATTTTCTTTATTTTTTTAATAACTTCATTTTGCTACTACTAACACTGTGATGCATCACTATAAATTCAAGAAAGTTACTTCCCAGTAGATACACGTTACTTCTCTAGCTATACGAGATGCCGTTTTGAATTTAAAGAATACCTTGTATATAATAATATTATATATAAAATAAAAAGAAATCTAAGTAAATTTTTCTATATGTACAATCATATATATGTCAAACAGGATTAAATACCCACCAGCTCTGCATAAATCTTCTATAAAATAAGATTTCGAAACTGTGAGTTAATAAATCGATTTAACTGAACTAGTTTCTTAATAATGCCATTCATAACTTCGTAGCTATAATATTATAATTTTTAGGGTATTTAATTCATTGCCTGTGATTGAAGTATTTTAAATCAGAACTGATACTTGAGGATATTTAATTCATTGCTTGTGATTGAGATATTTTAAATCTGAACTGATACATGAGGATATTTAATTCATTGCTTGTGATTGAGGTATTTTAAATCTGAACTGATACATGAGGATATTTAATTCACTGCTTGCCAATGAAATATTTTAAATCAGAACT
>JAOUZG010037474.1:545424-562371 GCA_026289955.1 Argiope argentata
GGATATTTAATTCACTGCTTGCCAATGAAATATTTTAAATCAGAACTGATACATGAGGATATTTAATTCATTGTTTATGATTGAGATATTTTTAATCAGAACTGATACATTAATTTAGACAACTATGCCTTTACAAGGAACTACAACGTAAACGATCCATGTCAATTAAAAGACAGAGATAGACCAATAACAATGGTTCCAGAGATATATTACTTTTCCTAGTCAAAGATGGTTTTGCCTAGATTCAAAGAATAAGAGAAATTTTCGGAAAGTTGTATGTAATTTTTGCAAGGGTAAATTTGTCGAGAATGAAGTTGAACTCAAGGATTCTTGTACGATTGCTTGTATTCAAAGAAAAACACTTTAGAAGAGTCATATGTAATGTTTTTTGCAAGGGTAAGCTTTTCGACAATGAAGTTGAACTCAAGGATTATTGAACGATTACCTGTATTCAAAGAAACACACTTTCAAAGAGTCATATGTAATTTTTTGCAAGGGTAAGCTTGTCGACAATGAAGTTGAATACAAGTGTCCCACGAAGGCTGCCTGGATTCAAAGAATAAGAGAAACTTTCGGAGAGTCGTATATAATTTTTTGCAAGTATAAACTTATTGACAATCAAAGCTTAAGGATTGTTGGACGGTTACATGGATCCAAAGAAAAACACTTTCAAAGAGTCATATGTAATTTTTTGCAAGGGTAAGCTTGTCGACAATGAAGCTGAATACAAGTATCTCACGAAGGCTGCCTGGATTCAAAGAATAAGAGAAACTTTCGGAGAGTCGTATATAATTTTTTTCAAGTATAAACTTATTGACAATCAAAGCTTAAGGATTGTTGGACGGTTACATGGATCCAAAGAAAAACTCTTTAGGAGAGTCATCTGTAATATTTTGTAAGGTTAAACATGTCAACAATGAAGTTGAATACAAGGATCCCAAGAAGGTTGACTGAATTCAAAGAATAAGAGAAACTTTCGGAGAGTCATATGTATTTTTTGCAAGGGTAAACTTATTGACAATGAAAACTCAAGGATTGTTGGTCGATTACATGGATGCAAAGAAAAACACTTTCAAAGAGTCATATGTAATTTTTTGAAAGGGTAAGCTTGTCGACAATGAAGTTGAATACAAATATCCCACGAAGGCTGCCTGGATTCAAAGAATAAGAGAAACCTTCATAGAGTCGTATGTAATTTTTTGAAAGGATAAACTTATTGACAGTGAAAACTCAAGGATTGTTGAACGGTTACTTGGATTCAAAGAAAAACCCTTTAGGAGAGTCATCTGTAATATTTTTTAAGGTTAAACATGTCGACAATGAAGTTGAATACATGGATCCCACGAAGGTTGACTGAATTCAAAGAAAAAGAAAAACTTTTGGAGAGTCATATGTAATTTTTGCCAGGGAAATCCCATCTACAATTAAGTGGAACACAAGGATTCTTGGAAGGTTAATTGGATCAAAGAAAAAGAGAAACTTTCGAAGAGTCTTGTGTATTATTTTACCAGGGAAAGCCTTTATACAATAAAGATTAACACAAGATTTCTCTTATGGAAATCTTGTAAATTGAATTAAAGGTTTACTTGTTTCTTAAAATAGAATGTAAAGAATGCCCCAAAATTAAGGAAAGATTTAAATTTACAACATTCGTATCGTAAAGTGTCGACAACTTCATTAAAATCCATTTGACAGTTGACAATTTAGAGTTATCAAAAACGAAGCATTTCATGATAGAACATCGTATTAACGAAAAATTTGAATTAAATAAAAAAACTCAGCTTTACCCTTTAAATTGTCATATTTTTATTGAATCATAACGTACACAAGAATGACACTTAATACAAATGGTCTCCAAGGCTTTGGCGGCACATACCACACTTTTGTTGGAAATTTTCATGATCATTTTACATAAATGTAGCTGCATTTTATTGATGCAGCTTTGAAATTCCTTTTTCAATGCATTCGAGTTTGTAGACTTGTTGAAATACACTTTGACTTCAAGTAACTCCAATGGTGTTAAATCATACGATCTAGGAGGGCAATTGCAAAATTTTGAATGGTGGTCGCCAGACTATCATTAATGAATCTATCATTTAACGCTTCATTTTTACTCACCTTAAACTATCAGTTGTTAAAGGAATTTTTAATCGGCTTGTAAACATTTTACTATACTAATAGTTGCAAATTCAAATTTTGGGTTAATTTTGGTAAACCCTATATGTATACGATATCAATCGATATTAGTGTTTTAATAAGAAATGGTAATTGTTATAATCAGTTAGTTAGTTAGTTTTTAATGAATATCTGGAAAATTCATTAATTGGGGGGATACGCTATACTTATTTTTTATATCATTTTTTAAGAAGAGAAAAAAGAATATACGTGTAACTAAATTATAAATTTTATAAATCTTCTTAAAAAGCCGAAAGAATTCTTATAAATCTTCTTAAAAAGCTGATTTATTTTTCATTACTCTTTTCTAATTGAATATATCTGCTCACACTTCAATATTCTTTCACAAATTATCTCTTTAAAGGAACTTAATGACCTTATAAAGTTTTATTTTGCTCAAAATATCTTCAATATGTACTGCACAAATTAAAAACCGGTTCATAATTCTCCATCGAATTTAATTAAATCCAATAAATTTAAAATGTGAAATATTTTGGGCATTAAAACTGAACCTTTATTATTTAATTTTGAAAATGTGGAAATCATAAAACGTTATAATTTAATGCGAGATTATGCAAATCCATTTCAGTGGAAATCTAATCAATTTCTTGATGAAAAAAAAAGAATCCAATTTAGAAATTTCCTTTTAACTATCCAAAACTTAATAACTACTCATAATTAACTTAAAGAAATAAATTTAATTTGATACTCTCCATAGTAAGGAATGAAATCAAAAACTAGATAGAAACAAAATCTCTGTTATTCATTCAATCAAACTAAATCATAACGCAGAAAAATATTTTTTTAATCTATTATCAAAACATTAAATTAAAATGATAAATAATTATTAAAGAAGTTTCTTTTTTTAAATACGAATTTTCGAAATTAATTTTCATTGTAGAAAATTGAAGAACATAAAATGATTAGTTTTCCTCGGAAAGATAGAAAAAGAAATGAAGTTACGGGCTAAAATGAAACTATATCCAGATTTTAAATTAATTTTTCAATTACTTTAGGTACATTAAATACTTGGATTGATTGTATTGTGAATTCTCTTTTAAGCAAATAGGTATTATCAGAAAATTAATTTTAAATAAAAAAAATGCGAGGCGAAATTTAATTTTCTAATGAAATCCAAGAAAAAAAATTATTAATTAAATGAGAAATAATTCTTTGCAATTAAATATCAAATAAATTAAATGCATAATAAGAAAAATTCAGAAATTTTTTATTTGAAATAAGAAAATTAATGTAATGATTTTAAAACTAGAGTGCTGAATTAAAAGATATGTAATTTTATTTTGAAGTTAAATGCAAATCGACTGTAAGAGATATTTACTTAAGTAATCGACTGTATAGGATACTCAAAAATTAATGCAAATTCCAGCATTGAAAAAAATATATAAATGGAAATGCGTTAGCAAATCTTGCATATTAAGATTTTTAACTGCATGTTGATATAATAAAAAAAGTAATTAAATAATTCAGATAAGCAAATTGTAAAAAAATAAGGATCTAACAGTAAATGTGTAGATTTAACACCTTAAAATTAATTAACATTAAAGTTAATTAACTTCGTAAAATTAAAATAGTAGAACATCCAAGGAATTAAATCTCAATAGTATTAATATAGCATAAAGAAAAAAAATATTGATTTTCAAAGCAAGTAAAAAAAGTGCTAATTTTGAGTTCTCATATTTCATAATAAAAATATTACCCATCTTTTCTAAATGTAAAAATTGTGGATCATAAGTGAGACTCTGAACATCACAAATATTCAGATTTTTTAATTAATCCAACACAAGTTCATTTGAGCCTTGTACTTTAATTAAAAAAATTCAGTATGTATACTTTTTTGCTACCTGAATAGAAATTTAGCACAGAATTGCAATACACCGAATTTTATTCGCTTAAGTCATTTTGTTTCATTCACCTGAGTCATTGTATTTCATTCACGTGCGTTACTGAGTTTTCTTCACCTGAGTCGTGTTTCATTCATCTGAGTCGGCGTGTTTCATTTATCTAACTGGACGTCTTACATTTATCTGAGTAGGCTTGTTTAATTTATCTGATTCATTGGGTTTTCTTCACCTGAGTCATTGGGTTTCATTCACCTGAGTCATTGGGTTTCATTCACCTGAATCATTGGGTTTCATTCACCTGAATCATTGGGTTTCATTCACTTGAGTCATTGTGTTATTACGTTTGAACACATTCAAATATACATACTGAAAAAAGGCTAATCTTCCTATGAAGTTCTTTAAAAATTCGCTAAGAATATATGTTTTAGAAAATAAGACTATATTCTCATTTGTATCTAATTAGCTCTTTTGGATTAATTAATCTTGAGCATATTTCCTGACAGTAATATATATTTTCTGTGTATGAATTCCATTCTAAATTTAATAAAAATCCAGGATTTTAAAGCACTACAAAAGTGCATGCCAAATTTAATCCATTTAGCTCAAATCGTTTTCATATAATTGTGTTTACAGATAGACATAATTCCAAGGGTATACCTTTTAGATTTAAAGATCTAAGGAACACGGAAATTGATTCAAGTTTTGTTAGATTTTTTTTGGTGATTATAATACTATAAATTAGAAAAGAGAAATTTAAAAGTTTTTAAGAAAGAATTTAAGTGGCTTGAAGAAACTGACAGGAAATGAAAAAAATCAAATATGCAATAATATACTATAAAGTTATACAGTATAAAATTTGTATGCAAAATTTTAGTAAATGTGCTTAATCTGAAAAAAAAATCAAGAATCTTTTTTTCTCATTAAGTACATTTAATAATTTACAGGATACACAGGAAGAAAATTCACAAAAGTATTCGTATATTTATGAGTTTTTAAAACTTTTCCTATTAAAATAATGTTTAAAATTAAAAGGATTTCAACTTTTAACATATTGGAGTTCAAAATTAATTATTGCAAAAAACTTTATACAAAGAAACTGAGGGGGTAGGGAGAGAGAGACTTTGTTTGCTGAGCTGCATGCTATCTGAAACTGTTCATGAGTTCCAGGTAGCAAATTTTAAAAAAATCGTTCAACGCTGGAAGCTTATTATTTCCATGGGTAAATATATATATTTTACAATTACCCTACAGTGAAAATATTATTTGTTGATATCTCTAATATATAAATATTCAATCAAATTTTCTCAGTTTGCAGTCAATTTAATAGCTTCATGATCCGCCCTTTTTATAACTGTTTCTAACTCCTTTTTATTTTCTTTCCATAATATTGCTGGACTTTATAATATCGCTGGAATATTATTATCATAAAAACCATGTAGAGTTAACAAGTGTATTTCTTACATATATGTATGACTGGTAGTCAAGAGACGAAAATTCTGCGTTAGTCGAAAAAGATAAACATACCGGTAGACTAGTCATTAGTTCCACCACAAACAGCGTGTATAAAGGTAGAATTACAATATAATATCATTTTAATTCCTTTGCTGCTAATTAGGGCTTTAATTTTTCTTTTTTACCATTTATTCTTAAAGGACTATATAGATACTTACTTCAATGTAATAATAATTTTCATTAAATATTTTAAGCAATACTCGTGAAATACGCCTCGAATGCCGTAGGTTAAGTTAATTACTATTTATTAATCACACAGTGAATAAGACTCGATATATTTTTACTTTTTACATAATAAGCAAACAGGTATGTGAACTTAAATAACAAAATACGATCTGACATGTATTATATTGAAAGAACACATAGGTGGACTGTGGGAGTTCTGTGTCATGACATCTCAATTTTTTTGGAATTTGCTTTTTAATAAGGGAATTGTCAGTGATAGTCGATTCCATTTTTGTTTATGACATAACTATTCCATACACATCACTATTTTGTGTATGAAGATTGGAATATAATGAAGCTTCCAAGATCTAATCTGAAGAGCAGCCTCCAAACCGATTAGATGACAAGATGGCAAAAAGAATGGGAAGAAGGCGAATCAGGCCTTTCCACATATAGCGTAATATCGAAAGTTTATCTCTACGCTATCAACTGTAACAGAGCGAAAGTCCTTTTCTTCACTGGACACGGCCCATTCCCGACACACCTACACAGATTCCATCTAGCCAACTCTCTATGCTGCAGCTGTGGGGAAATAGGATCTCCAATTCACTATGCCACAGAATGCCTACTCACTCTTTCATGGCACATGAGAAAGTCAGAAAGATGCCTCGAAGAAGAATGGTGCAGGAGAGTAGCATCAAATACCCTTTCACGCGGCAAAATCAACTCCACAGTAAACCATATTCATAAATACCAAGACCTCTTCAAGACCTACAATAGTTGAGACCAGAATTCCCCTTGTGAAAATCAACCAAAATTATAACTTAACAAACCCTTCAAAAGTGCATATCTCATGATGGAAGTAAAGACCCCAGGACCCAGATGGGCGCTACGTATTTCTGACTCTATAGTTATTGTTTATTTGCCATACATATGTTCACAATTTAATTGGTCACTTTTCCTCCTTTTATGATGGTAATCTAATTCCCATATAAGTTCGTCCTATAACCACCATTTGTTTCAGTATTCTTGTCACCTCTATCCAGTTATAACTCCAGAAAAAATTGAACAGATTGGTGTAAGATCTGATACCGATGGCATTCTCTCCGGAAATCCCTGAATGCTGTATCGTCTTTTTTTCCCTTTAACAAATTTTTCCTTCCCCCCCCCCTTCTTTTTCTCTTTCTCCCATCTTGTGCTCATCCAACTGGTTAGTAACTTAGCGTTATAGGTAACGGGGGCACAGGATGGCGTTATGTTATATATAACATCAGTTGTATACATAGAGTTCCAGTTGCTGACAAAATTTTAGAATGTGAAGATAATCGCCAGATGGATTGATCAATCGTATCATAAAATAAACTTTTTAATTAGACATGTTTTTGAAGGAAAAAAATTGCATTTAGTCTACCTTATTCTTGTATCGTCCAAGACCAACTTAATTCATAATTGGTGGTATGAAAACACTAACAGAAAGACTCATCAATTGCGTTCAAAGCTGTATATACTTTTTGTTTGTTTCAAATTATATATATAATGCAATATAAAACCTTCCGCTGTTGTGACTTATACTAGTTATTGCTTTTATATTGTAACTATAATATGAATTTAAAAAAATAATACAGGGGGTTCATTAATTATTGTCGGGGTTTCCGTACCTCATAACTTTCGAATAAAAAATATTACGCAAAACTCGATAACGTATTCGTAAATTACAACTCAAAGAATTTTAAGTGGCAACAATACGATCTTAAAGCATTTGCAATCTGGGTAATTATGACGTCATAAATAAAAATGCGACCGTGCAAAAAAAAAGCAATGTGCGAATTTTGATTTTTCGAAACTAAATCAGTTTTAACTACTCACCGTCACTTCAGTATCACGTACAAGAAAGATCCTCTTTCGAATAACTCTATCAGACACTGGTTAACACAATTTCAGGAAACTGGAAGCGTTGTACACCGAAAGAAAGCGGGAAGACCGAGAAAATATTTATCGCATCCAAGAAACGTTTACTCGTAGTCCACGAAAATCAACAAGACAATCAGCTGTGCAGTTACATAAGCCGCCTACGACGATATGGAACGTTCTCCATAACCACCTACAAAGTCTAAATTGTTCACGCTTTACACGTTAATATCATTAATAAAAATTCTTTGAGTTGTAATTTACGAATATGTAATCGCCTTCAGTTCAATGTCTACAAAGTGCAAATTGTGCAAGCTTTACACTTTAATGTCATTAATAAAATTCTTTGAGTTGTAATTTACGAATACCTAAACGGTTTTTGGGTAATATTTTTTATTCGAAAGTTATGAGGCACGGAAACCCCGACAATAATTAATGAACAATCTGTATATTTAGCTAAAATACATTGGGCAAATTGCGAAATGTATTTAATCCTGATTAGTTCAACATATCAACACAAACATTAAACCGTGACCGCTATTAAAGCTGTATTACTTTATTAACTTTGCGTATCCCACGGGAGAACATCCCGTATTTGAAGAAAAGAAGCTTCCTACATGATGGTTGGTTCTTGCACCCTTGTGGGTCCACAAAAATCGTGTAGATTTACTTTTTGTAGGGGACGGCAAACGCCAAATAAAATAGAGTGGGGCTTTTAATAGAGTATGAGCTATTTGTATTATTTTGTAGAGTATGAGCTATTTAATAGAGTATGAGCTGTATGATATACTGTTAAGGAAGCCAATATTTAATAGAAATGTATAGCAATTCCAATCTTTAATCTTAATTAATTATAAAATACTATTAAAAATTAAATTTTAAAATTCTTTTGATTAAATCGAACAAGATCACTCAAATTTCATGCAATGATTTATTCTCAGCATTCTCAGTTGCCTTTATAATCGAAAATTGGGTTACCAATGATCTACTGTATATAGCATTCTCTTCTAAGGCCAATTAAAATGTCTGACTTCAAGATCTCTTACAATAAATTTTTTATATGTAAAATATAAATTCATATTTATAAATAATATAACATATTATAATAAATGAAATAATTATAAAATAAATCATTAAAACAATTATTATAATACTGCCTGTATTAAAAAAGGAAGTTTAAAAAGAAAAATGGCTGCACCAGTTTTTTTTCTGAGTAATTAATTTAGCTGATCTTAAAAGTTAACCTTTTAATTTTGATTTTAATAGGAAAATAAAATTTCCGCTAAATTGAATTTGTGTTCTTTCAGGATGAAAATCACCTTATTAGGAGTTGGAAACGTTTTCCTATATTTAATTATTCAAATTTTGCAGCTAATTAGTTTACTAAACTAAACAAAACATTTCTCCCGTGAAAGCTTTTTTGAACTCAGACTGCTTAATTGTTTTCACCGCAATTAATAAACAAGAACCAATTAGGTAGGCAAATTTTGACTGTTTTAGCGTGGAATCAAATTAGTTAATTAAATTGCATCTAATTTAAGGAAAAAAACATTGTACTTACATTGTTTATTTAACAAAAGGAAGTTTTTAGGTATATTTTCTCAAAACTTCATACTGTAGAAAAGGTCATGCAATGTTGTTTAGAGAGCCTTGGCGGTTCTAAAAAAATAAAAAATCTTAAAATATATGTAACCAAAAAATATTTAAGGATTAAATGTTGTAACATTTCATACAAATCAGCTTGTTATAGTTTATAAATTTTTGTGTAAGTATGGAAAAAAGATAAACAAGGCGACCGATAGACAGACTTTAATTAATGACATATTCCAAACCTTCTAATCTGGTGATTAAAGTGTATGATAAACCTTCCCCCTTTTGCATTTTTTATTTTTTTAATTATTGTGTTCATTTACTCAATGATAAACGGACAGACAGTTAAATTTCTCATGAATGGATTTCATTCAAATCTTGACATAATTCTACAATTCGGTTGTAAAGAGAAGATAGCATAATTTAACTCCATTTGCCCCTTTTTTTATTTTCTCGAATATGAGGTAAACAAGGAGAAAGTACAACAATCCATAAAAAAAATTAGAACTTAAAATTTTATCGAGTCTTCTCTTTCAGATCTAACATAAGCAGAAATCTTACCACGTGGCCTCCTGGTAAAGTATTCAGGCTGGGGATTCATAGAGCTAATCGGTCTGATGCACGTTGAATCTGTGCATCAGACCGATTAGCTCTATGGTCTCACTGGTGTTATGAGAAAGTTTAGAGAGGAAGATGCAAGCTCAAGTGTTGTCCTCGTCATCCCACAACAGCTCAAAATTACAAGGGACATCCCCAAGTAGCCCTAGTGTTGCTTTAAAATGGGACGTTAATATAACTCGGCTCTATTGAACCCATGGATCCGAAAACCATATCATTCAGAACATGATATTGATTTGGGAATGAGGTTTGTGGCGTCAACAAAAATCCGTTGGCGAAAAATAAAAATTTTGCAATCTGAACGAGCATCTCAAAAAACCGGCTTTTAATAACGCGTTGCCATTTCATTAATAAAAGCTCAGATTTTAAAAAAATAACTTAATCACTGCAGCAAATAAAACCAAGAAAAATGTCATTTTGAGCTCGCGATTATATGAAATGAAATAAATAGGAAATGTGATATTTTTCAAAACAACAAACGCAAGACAAAGTTTTTTTTGGATCGTTTGCAATACCAAAGTGACTCATTCAATGAAACGATTAAAATGAATAGAAATATAATTTAACTTGCACGATCACGTGGTGCTTGACCGTTCAAGAAATGATATTCTGACATGATACATTGAAATATGCATAGCAGATTTCATTTAAATCTTTTTTTGGAATTAGGCTTGTATGCAGTAACAATGAAAGTTAGAAAAAGGAGAATTTTCCCTCGATCTTTAGGAATTTCAATCAGTAACTGGGTTAAAATCCCATAAGGTGGAAATATTTTTGTTCGTATATTTGACAATTTGATAGCTCAAAATAAAAAAGAAAGAAACAACATATCATAAGATGGATGAAGAAGATGTATTTAGGAGTAAATATTTCACTTCTGAATTATAAAGGTATTATGAATTAGGGGCGAATTCGGCAAAGAATGTCTTTTCAGTATGTGTATTTCCTTACATTGGAATTTAACGCATCAAAAGTAATACAGTTTAAATAAAATAGTTAAATTTATGTATGTGTGTGTGTGCGCGCGCGCCAAAATTGTAATTTTGCTTTTTATATATAAATTTGTAAATCTGGGGTCAGAGAAAAAAGCATATTTGGAATTCTTTATCATATTACGAGCCACAAACTATGCCATACCGAACCACAACAAGCAAATGTCAATAGGGGAGAGAAGAAACCACACTTCAGGAGACTACCGTGATCATCGGTTTGCAAACTATTTCCCTACACTACCAGATGCTGCTCTATGATCAGATGAATGATGATTAATTAATTAAAATTTTAGGTTGCAAGAACCAGATGTGGCCATGCTGCACAAATGTTTGGTGATAAACTGGTGCTAGAGCATGTAGAAAAATGTAAAAAGATGCGCAAAGGGAGGCCTTAAATTATGTAAATATAGTTGTGGGGCGTTGTGTATAGTTCTGCTGATTCTATTTTCCGAAACCAATTCACATAAGTGCAATTTACTTAATTCTTTTCAAGATAAGCTAGATCTAGTTATAGCCTTTGCAAGAATTACTAAAAATGATTATAAGTTCATTCCGTTGATACTGTAAATATTAAATACATCGTGTATTTGTGTTTCTCGATTCTACTATAAGGTCAAGGGATTGATTGATTAATTAAATTAGTTTTATAACACAAAAACAAGATTTGGTGTTTCTGCGCCAATTTTTGATGAAAAAGTGGTGTTCGAAGATGCAGTTGCGTTGTGTTGAGTTGAGTTGAGTATACTCGAATAAAGAATAGTTCTGCTGATGCTTTTTTAAAAAACTAACTTAGATAAGCATAATTTACGTATGCTTTTCAAGAGAGACAAATTTAGTTATATTCTTTGTAACAATTACTGGAAACGATCAAAAGTTTATCCCGATTGTATTGTAAATACCAGATATAATTTATTAGATGCAAGTAATGTCCATGTATATGCGTATTTTCATTCTGCTCTAATATCAAGGGATTGATTGATTAATTAAAACTTCATTTTGTAAGAACCATATTTGGCTATGATGCGCTAAACATGAATTGTGCAATTACAATCGTTTCGTGTTGTGTGTAGTCGAAAGGAAGAGTATTTCTGCTTATTGTATATTTTGAAACTAATTTACGTAAGCATAATTTACATTATCTTTTTCAAGAGGAACTAAATCTAGTAATATAGGGTGTTCATTAATTATTGTCGGGGTTTCCGTACCTCATAACATTCGAATAAAAAATATATTTCGCAAAACCCGATTACGTATTCGTAAATTACGACTCAAAGTGCACAAAAAGCTTATTAAAAGCTTATATTAAAGCTTGCCCAGTTTGCACTTTGTAGGCATTCAACTGAAGGCTGTTTTGGAGAACATTCCATATTCTCGTATGCGGCATATGTAACTGCACAACTGATTGTCTCGTTGATTTTCGTCGACAGCAAATAAACGTTTTTCGGATGCGATCAGCATTTTACTTCGAAGCGCTTGGTCTTCCCGCTTCCTTTCGGTGTAGAACACTACCAGTTTCCTGAAATTGGGTTAATCAGCGTCTGATAGAATTATCCGAAGGAGGATCTTTTATGTACGTGCTCCTGAAGTGACAATGAGTAGTTATGACTGATTTAGTTCCGGAAAACAGCAATACAGGCATTGCTTTTTCTTGCCCAGTTGCCATTTTTATTTATGACGTCATAATTACCCAGACTTCAAATGTGCAATGATTGCATTGTTGTCATGTAAAATTCTTTGATTTTTAATTTACGAATGCGTAATCAGTTTTTGCGCAATATTTTTTATTCGAGAGTTATGAGGTACGGAAACCCCGACAATAATTAACGAACACTCTATATTTCTTGAAGCAATCATTGGAAACCATCAAAATTTCATTTTGATTCCACTGTAAATACAGGGTGTCCAAAAAGTTCCCGTACTGATGATTTGTGAATTTATTTTACAAAAACAATAGGTTTAAAAAGAATTATTTTTATGCCAATGATAAAAAGCACTTTTAACATAACTAAAGAAAAAATACTGAACTTACATTTATAATAAATGTTCAAAATTTCCACCACTTTCTTGGAGACAAAGCTGAACTCGTTTGCGCACGTTTTTCGAAACGCGTTTTAACATGCTAGGAGTGTTTTCTTGTATCCTTTGGGTAATTGCGATTTTCAATTCATCTATTGTTTGAGGATCACCTTCATAAATTTTGTCCTTTCAATATCCCCGCAGAAAAAAGTCCGGGATGGTCAGATCAGGGGATCGAGGTGGCCAAAGATTTTTTGAGGTAAGTCGATCGCCGAAAATAGCTTCAAGACTGTCCATGGTTTCATTACTCGTATGGCAAAATTTAATATACTTGAAAAAAAGTCATGGACAATGATTTTTTAAATTTGGAGTACGAGAACTTTTTGGACACCCGGTATTAGATATAATATATTGGGTACGTAAAATATTCGATACATTGTAAATACAAATTAATATTGTTAATATATTCCTATGAGTGAATGTTATTGCTAATTCATGTTTACTTTTAGATGAATACGTAATTTCTATGACACAAAACCGACTAAATCGTTTTTCGGAGAGGGGTATGGGGAGGCTGTAAAGTTCGAAGGGTTTTTCTGGTGTATTTGCAATGCTCTCATCCGAGTGAAAGGTGGCTGGCTCGTTTTTGAGGCTTTTCGATTTCCACGCACACTGTATCGGGACCAGGGAGCAATCTACTCGACGGGAGGGAGCGCGGAATTTATCCGATTTCCCCTGGGGGGGCTGTTCATCACTGGAATGGACCGTATGTAAAATCAGCGAGCAGCGGGGAATATGGAAAAACAACACGCGCGCTCCATCCTTTGCTGGGCTATAAATAGATTTAAGTATCGATGCCGTTTATATAAAGTTGCGATTCATTGCGGGAAATAGATGACCCGTTGTTTGCAAAATTAACCTACAAAAATATGTAAAGCATACTAGGACATCAAGAATTGGGAAATTGTTGAGGCTGTTTGGTTTCAGTTGCATATTAGGATTGGAGGGTATGTTTATGAAACAGGAGGGAGTCACTATTTCAAAATTTTCTATCCTTCTCTTTGATAAAGATGATATTCTCACCAATATTCTCACATAAATAATCGAATTTAGACCAAGACCTTGAAGGTCACAAATTTATGATTATTTTTTTTTCCAAAATCTGAATTTTGGGTACATTTATTTGACTGGCTGAAAACTTTTGACAGCTAAACTACGACTTAATACATGATGCATATGGAATTTCATTTTTTAACCCTTTGCTCTCGTAAAAGCAATTCGATGCAAAATTATTCATCTTATACAAATATTTGTTTATTGCTCTGAAAGGTAATAATTCACGATCGTTTTAAGTCAAATTTCTTTGACAAATTAATCTGCACCTTTTCTCCCTTGCATTGGCGTTTTTAACAATCAAAATGGAAAAAAAGAATCAATAAAATGTCAAAATGATGCACCGTTTTGAATGGCACCATCCGGAGACAAAGGATTAATACACTATATCCACCACAATTCCCGCGTAAATGAGTGAATTTTGGACAAGGTTTTGAAAGCCAAAAGAATTAAAATTGCTACTGTCAGAATTTTGATCACCATTTTTTGACCAACTGAAATTAACATTTGACGAGAGAAAAATTATTTTAAATACATCGCATACCTACAATACTATTTTTAGGAAACAATTTCAGTTTTGATATCACATTTAGACGAGTATGCAAATACAAACCAATAGAGGGTCAATTCGTTGATAGATTTTATTAAATATCTAATTCTTATCTACTTTCTCGATGCCAAATCTAAGAAGCAAATTTTATCTATTTATTTCTATAAGATTTTGTAGTTATGGGGTTCACATGAAGTGGCCCATTATTCAAATTTCAAGGACATACATTTCGCTTAAATGCGATAAAAAATTTATAAATTCGGGTTAAAGACTACATAAAGAATTACACTCATCTAGACCAAATCTTTTTTTTACCTATGGTGCTCCCCGACAGACAGACATAACTCTCAAAATATGCTTTTCGAATCAGAAAAACATTAAAACATCGAAACTCATCAAAATATAGAAATCGATGTTTTTCTATTAAAATACTTTCTTTTTATACATTTAATTTACCAAAAAAATATTTTTGATATTTTTTATAATTATTACTTCAACATTTTAGAACAGGCCTCTTTCAAACTGTATAGACTAAAAATCATACAAGTTACGGAGATAATACAATATGTTCATTAAAGGAAATGCTATTAAAGTCGTATTGTATTTTGTATTTAACGCGTTGTAGTTAGACATCAGCTTAGAACTTTTGAATTTAGAAGGGGATTCATATAGCTCGATTAAATAAATTTTTATACCTACTTGCTAATTAAATAAATGTATAAAATGTAGACATTTTATGAATTATTAATGACTTAATAAAATCTGAATTTATATTGGATTATTAAATAAATTAAAGTATAATTATTTACTTTTTTATAATATAATTTAATATTAATTATTCATTTAACTGGTTGCATTATATTTCATTTGATAATTTCTGGAAAATAATAATTTCAGTATTATATTTTCCCTATAATGTATCATCATAATTAATGTATAATTGATAGTCACTATTATAAATAAGTAATAATTGAGTGCAAATTAATTATCATTAAAATTTATGGTTAATGTATCAATAAATTTTTAATCAACTTTCATGATGGAAATATAAGAAAATATGATATTTTATTAAAATAACATTTGATTTATTGCAGTAATAACTGCTTTATTAAAATAACATAATTAACTTATATAAATTATTAACTTTTTGATTCAATTAAAAAGTTATGGACATATGAAATTAAATTTAACTCTAATTAAAATAAAATGTATCATGATCTATATAACCTAGCGTTTCAAAAGGATTAAATCAACTATGGAACAATGTTACCAGGTACTGTTAATCCAAGAGATTCCAAATAACACTTATTGCTAAGGAAATTAAATGTTATGTAATATGTATGTGTTATAAAATGGTCTGTAGAGTTTTAATTATATTTTTAGTTAATTAAAATTTAATTGAAATTTCAACCATTGCAACTTTTTAGATTATTGTTGTATAAATACAATTTCTAAATTAACTTAACATTTAGAAACTTAGCTTTTCATTAATGCCAATTTTATTACCGTGTAATTTTCTCTAAATTTTATAAATTTTTGATGTACTTATGTAAGTGTTTCTGAGAAATTCTAACAAATTATAGTGTTTCGTCTAATCTCTAATTCCCATAATGCTGCAGCATCAAAATTTTAAGTATTGGTAAAGTCATACGAGTTTCAAAAACTTTTTTTTGATTAATTCCAAAATAGATTTTCCATTTTCATTTTTACTAACATAATATTTTTAAAATATAATTTCTTTTGTATATTTTGTGATGCAAAAATTCATTCATATAGAATTCAAAGAATGATGCAATCAAATAAAGATTTTGTAAACTAAAACCTAAGGGTATTATTAAGCTACGATGTTTAAGATCAAAAATTAACTTTTTTTTTCATTTTTCTATCTACTGAAAAGAAATATTTTTAATTTTGAAGGAATATTTCAAACATAAAACTAAAGCAGCATACAATTGTACAATCGCAAAATAATCAAAATTTTATCTTCATAAAACAATATGTTTTAGAATCCAAGTTTTCCTAACTAAATTGAAATAAAGTCGATCAAATGAATGAAGTTTATTAAAATTTTTAGGAAAAAGCATAATTCTGTCGGAAAATATTCAATTTTAAAGAAAGTATGTTGACTGTGTTTAAATATGTTGACTGAGTTTATTGGCAACACAGCACGAGAAAGATAATCTTAGTAATATTATTTTTTCACACACAAGCACGTGTTAGTGTACTTGTACTTAGATGCAAGGTCAAACTGCATAATTTTGAACTTGGTGAATATTTTTAGATGTTAACAAATTTCTTCATGGCTAAAAAATAAACAGATTTAATTCCTTTTTATACATTATTCCTATTTTGTAGTTACAAGTTATCATTTAAATTAATGTAAAGTGTGTTTCATGTTTCTACTAAGTATTGTTGACACAGCATCCTTTGTAAACACATACTTTGC